>JAQFYB010007182.1:0-11131 GCA_034694085.1 Pogonognathellus longicornis
ATGTGCGCTTAAAGCGCTTTGATACAAAGCATCTTTTAATGAGTTTTCATTTCTTGTCGAACTGTAAAGTAATAAATAATAATATAGCTTTTATTTCCTAAATCAATTATTCACAATACATACATGGGTTTTGGAAAAACGTCTTAAACGCACATAATTCTGCTGATTAAATCCACAAAATGATTCTGTACAAAATAAGTATAGTATGTATAGTAACTTATTTTAAAATGACCTGTGACCTTTTTGAGACAGGTATATAACATAGTGCCCATCATTAGGAAGTTTGGCTAGTACGATTTAAAAAACTACTGAATGTATATGCTAATAGGTCATTATGATGACGTAAATAAATTCTGCCACGGATGCAAAGGAAGATTTTTACCAACATCTCTAAATAGGATGATGAAAATGACATTTGTCAACTTTTCCCAGGCTAGAGCATCGGAAAATAGAGTGACTTTTGTCACTCACCCATGGAAACGCCTTACGTTTTAAAGTGACAATTGTCAATCTCCCAGTTCAAGGCTTTAAATTTTTGAATGACAATTGTCATCCTCCCAGTTGAAGGATTCAGCATTTGAGATGACATTTGTCACTCTCCCAGGACAACGGGTTAATAGTAAATGCATAGAACAATGCGATGTAGGCTTTGTTGATAAACAAACCACTTTGAGCCACGAGTATCCGAGTTAATACTCTGACTCTAACTGCTCACACAGTAGATGCTAAAAATAGTAGTAAAAGCAACATAAAAGGGTTCAGCCACAATAACAGGGCAATGAAGAGAACACTTAATTGCAAAACCCTTCTAGAATTGCTCCATTTACTGGTGCAGGGTTGTTGTTGTAAGAATTATGTCCATTCATTCTTCCCACGTGGTTCATTATCCTTGCTGTGACATTCTGTACTGAATTAAGCAATAATATGCAAAACCTTCTTTATAACTCGCATCAGCTCTAATCCCACCAGAAATTAATGAAAACGATCAACGAAGCCAATAAGACCAGATATAACTAGTAACTATATTCCTAGTAACACCATCTTATAATTTCTTACACTCTGTATGCTGTATCTGTACGTATTGTACCTTGGTATGTATTTGCGTAACATTTTCTGTTTTCATTTCATTTAGGCATATCGAATTTTAGTTAGCTTAAGAAGGAATAAAGTGGTTGCTAATATAGCTCCAACAATAAGAGTGATACACATACCCTACACGGTATACTCCATATACAGATGCAAGTGGGGGAATTACGTATGAAAACTTCACAAAGTGAAGATATTTTGCTTAGATTTGAATTTTAATCAATTTGCAGTCTTATCCTGGTGTACAAATGCACTGTGTGAGGTAGTGGTATTAGTTGAATGTAGATCAGTAGGAAATAATGATAAATTACATGGAAATGAGTTTTCATTGCTACCGACAGATACAAGCTGCCATAAAACACGATCGCATTCATAGACACACATGTGTGCAGGAAAACTTGGAGGATATCTGTAAAGTAAAGTTTATCCATTCATGTTGTGTTAAATGTAAGTATGGAGTGCTGAGTTGTATGAAAAGATTGATTTATCTGTACGAAACAGAAAGTGCGCTTTGGTTTGTCCTTTTCTCATTTAGTCAAAGTCATCATCGTCGCAGAATGCGTCGTTCTATATCTTTATAGCAACAACTTTAAATAGCCTGTAGCTATATACAAGTGAATAAGTACTGCCTACTGCATACTTACATTCCATGCAGAACATGAAAAGCTACTTTTAGCTTGTAAACAATAAATATGAACTATTTGTGTGTCTGTAGGTACAGATGCAATGTAATGTAAGAATGATGCTGTTCTGTGACTGTTTTATACAGTACAAATACAATGCAGATACAAATACACAACAGGATAGGTACCTACGCATTTGGATTGTCTGCAGATAAAAAAATATACCTAACAACTACCTACGTATATATGTACAATGCCTACTCATATTTGTATCTAGGTATGCCCCATACATTTTTATATCTGTTGCGGTATTTACTAGTTTACATTATTTATGACAACGTAATACCCATGTATTTAGGACTGTCAACTGTTTTTCTAAAAAAAATATCCCATTTCTTTTTGCGATGTGATGTATTACGTAGTATTTTTGTGTAACAGATTATTTTACATTTTGTATGTGACTACAATGCAATATATTTAGATTCAGAAATTCTACTATACATTTACATATAGGTATTGCAATATAGTCGCATTTTAGCAATTAGTTTTACGTTCTTTCATGGGGGAGTTTTTAGACAATAATACGGTATCAAGGAAAAAAAATCCTGTATTTAATATGTAAGCACATATGTATGTAAGAGATTGTATTTATACTATATATAGGTACATGGTATAATAGAACCTGACTGTTTTTGGGTAAAAAAGTTTTTCTTATAAAGTTCTTTGTGTTATTTAGAACTTTTCTCAGTAGTTTCTTTGATTTTTTTCATGCTGTCAACGCATTTCTATGTGTAGTAGGTAAGTAATATACGCTGTGTTGTGTCATGTCGTACATTAAGTTCCTATTGTACTGACATGCAAGAACATCATGAAGGAGTTCAAAGAGATAAAATACGATTGCTTGAAAATACAAGTCAGTGCAAGTCCTGAAAGTTTATTGTTCGGTGTGACTTTGATCTGATTTCATTTGACTTGACAAGCCGGATTTGGATTGAAATTTCAATTGTTCGTTTGGTATAGGATAACTTTATATAACGAGAGTGTGTTGGAATGGCATGACAGTTGGAGGAAAAAGTTTTAATAAAGAATTTCCATTCTGGAAAAACTTGTAAAAAATAAATGAATCCTATTGGTGTATTTAGGTAACTGATTGACACAGCAACTGGAAGCTCGCGGTCGATTGAAGATCACGTTTAGTAATTCTAGAGGAGAAGAGAGCAATGACTACGTACACAATGACGAGAATATAAAATGAATGAATGCAAACCGCAATGTCAATGTCAATGAAATATTCTGCACTTGTAGGTACGCCGTAAAAATGTATGTATAGAATTTGAACAAAATTACTTTTAGTACAAGTGGAAAAAGCAGCATGATTTGTATTTATGACGCGTATGTGAGGTTTTTCTGACATAGATGTGAATGAAATGTATTCGTGTGTTCGTCTAAATAGTAAAATATTATAGAAAATTAACCAAATAATTCATAAACACATGTTATTTATATACACTCTATTTGTTAGGTTGGGGTTTAGGTGATATATTAGGTTCATTAGTTGGTATTTATTCATGTAGTTTGCGATTTGCAAACAAGCATAAAAATAATAGCAGTAATAATATTATTATAATGTCTGATCAAACTTAAAATATTTGCAAACACACGGTTATTTTGTGTTGCTACCTTATAAGTGAGATTTCTCATTTGTTAAGGTTTAACCTTTTTTCTTTCATTTGACATTCATTTGTGTTCACAATCACACGTCACCTTCTCCACGGACAAACATTTGCACTTCACTATTATTAGACTTCTACATACATATTGAGGATGCAATCAAGTAATTGACAGGCATATTACAGTTCAATTGAAACGTCTAATATGAACAGTTACATCAAGTTCAAATCATTTAAATGCGCTAAATGCATAAACAATTTTTTAAATAATCGTTATCATAATAATGACAAATTAAAAAAAAAATCCAGGCTATTATTACAGTAAACATACAACGCATTACAAAATAGTTGGTCCAGCTTCCATATGTTGTATGTGTATAGGTACTGCACTACTAAGAATATGTAAGTACATGTGGATGCTAAGACCGAGATGGCGATGAGATACCTATGTGCGTAGCATTGCAATAAAATAATATTCACGTGAAAAATAACTAAATGCGCCGTCAATTCTTCTACATATGAAAATTGTTCATGAAAAATCTCATGTGTTAGTACAATAATATCAATTTCGCTTTATTGCCTCAGGTGGGATACCGAATAAATATTTAAGCGTGACAACTTTATCCAAAAATTGGGTCAGTCAGTAATTCACTCATTAATATGGGTCAGATAGACACTTAATTGTGTAGAACATTTTTATGTAGATTGATGGGTGAAAACGTCAGTTTATTTATGCTGCATCATGAAAATCTCAAGAGAATTATAATATCAATGTCTTTTTTAATTAGGATAACAATAATGCAGACTGCTGGTTCAGGTGAGTATTTACATAAAGCCACTATAATCATAATGAAGACGCGCAAATTGCTTTAGAACATTTAATTACATATTATACACAGCCAGCACCTACTATACACTATGCACATTTACTTATTAAATATATTTTACGCTGTATACCCCTATGTACACGTCCAACCAGTTACACAGTATGTAAATAATAGGTATGCATGTTGTGTGTAATATGAAGAAGAGAATGGAAATGTCAATTCTTCATTCTCTTGACATCTTAATCTGCTAAAAAGCTCTGCATGTTCTCAAGTACAGTGCTGTGTACTTACAAGCCTATTAATTTAACAAAATGCTTACTTACATGCATGTACATTTCACGTACAAATAATCACTCCACTTACTAAACGTTTGGTTAAATCCAAGTAGAAAGATAAACAGAGTGGTTCTGTGTGGGTTTGCTTTACACATTGTAGCACATTACAATTTGTAGGTGCAAGCATGTGCCTTTTGCTTGGATAGTTTTTTTAAAATCAATTTTCCGTAATGTAACTCAAGTGTAGGTCACAATATGCATGTACATACTAGCTAAGTTAAGCATGGTTATAAATAGAATTGTCAGTTTTATGATAAGACTATAATCTGTCATTTCTCATCTATCTGCGCATTTTCCAGGAATTTAATTATATAATTATCAGGTATATTATTAGCATTTTGCATTATCATCAGTTTTGGATAAATAAAATACACTTAATTACCAATAGCTATATACAATATACTGAATATACCCACCTCTAATACATCCAGTCAGCAGTATTATTAATTTATTACATGTCAAATAACAACAAAATTAATCTCGAAAATTTTAATCAATTCAGCGTGAAATGTATGTAGAAAATAATCGATTGAAATGAGAACAAAATTATGACTGTAAACAAATTTTTATATGCAGAATTAGTCTGTCATGTCAAATGTAACACACAAAGAAAGACGATCAAATACCTGGTAAGTTTAAAGTATAAATTAAAAATTCGTCCAAAAAACTAATTATATGGTATATCACATTACAATGAAGAATTTTAAATTTTAGCCTGTGAATTCTCATTTCATTGCGTGAACATCAAAAATGATTTTTGCACGATTATGTTTCTTTGTCAGATAAAAAGATAAGTGTATCGCCCAGCACAGTAAGAATTCCCATATTACAGTCCATAGCAATATTGGTTAGGTATGCATATTATGCAAGTGTTTTGTAAAGTTACAGTTGTGTTAAATATTTGTTTATACATAGTACATAGCAACTGGTTCTGACACATGGTGACATAAAAAGAAGTAAGTAAGTGACAGTATTAAACTGAACATGAGAATTAGCATTAAATATTATGTGCTGCAAAGGCTGTGATTGAAGTTCTTATGATTTTGGACTCTTTGTGTTTATTTCGTGTGTATTTGCTATTTCTGTCGTATTGTATGTGTGTATTTGGGTAAAGGTATATGAATCTGTGCTGGCAAAATGTTAATTTAATCAGAAAGAACAAAGCAGAAAATGTGATTGAGGCAGGTGCACTTTAGAATCTGCACTCGAATAAAAGTTGGATGTTATTAGCTCTCTGGCTCTTACAATCCTTACATGAACACATTAAACACTACATGGCAACAACAATGAAGGTTAACTGAACTTTGACGTTGCATGCAACTCCTCCTGCTTCAAAATCAACTCGCTTCACTTGACAACACACCTGAGCAATCGCTTATTGCTTCCACTCCTAATACTTCTCTCTGATCATTACCACACTGTTTTATCGTGTTGTAGTTCAACTCTTCAGTTTTCTTTTACTACACTATACAATGCTTAATCATAATCATAATAGCAAAACATCATCATAAAATCCAGGTTTTATATAAAAAAATTGTGAACAGAGATGAATGTACAGCTACTTGTGTTGATTTCTCTGATATCTTTACAATATTATTATCTAGATGCAATCAAATCATCCATAAAATTCAAGTTTCCCAACTACCAGTAAATTGTTATTCAATCTCAGTCCGACTGACTGTCTTATACCTATACTACACACACTGATTCATGAACTGCATCGGTGTATAAAATAGAAAAATACAAAACTGTGCATTTAAAGAGCAAAAATCCTTTGAGCTTCACGTAGTTTCTACTCTGACAATAAAAGTTGCGTTTTAATGACACGCAATGACGATTGCTCATTATTGCTACTTTCAGTTTTACAAGAAAGGTGAAGAAAAAAGTCTTGCGTACAATCAGTATGTATATAAACAGTACACACTATGTTGTTTATAAGTAAGGCTGCATTTTAGTAATAACAGCGCATTTTAGTAAGTATGTATTGGTGAATATGCAAACAATTGCATAATTTTGCAAAAAACACGCTGTGAGTTCATTTGCTTATTATTTCCATGCAAAAAGTAATTGCATGCAAATGATTGAGAATGAACTTATATAAATAGCTACAAATTGCTTATAGAGAAAAATGAATGTAGTTAAGACAAAAGTGTGAAGAGTAAATCATTTGCATATGAGTCTCATGAAGCGTTGATTTGTCTTTCAAATTAAAGTTGAGTGCCACACTGTGTGGCTTTATAAGTGGCATGTGGCGCATATTTATATGCAAATCAATTTGACTCACAATTAAAGTACCAATCTTATGGCATGATTATAATACCTAGTTGAGTAAATTTGCTTAATTCATGCCTTAACGTACCAGGAGGCAACCGTGGAGTATCTTCATTGCATTACTGCTGCATTGTGCTAATACAACATGAATATGCTTACCTACCTATAGGTGTAGTTTTTACTGTGTACATAAGTGTTAAATAAACGTGCTTTAAATACGTGCTTTATACAAATCCACAACATACATTCGTAATGAGCCCATTTGCATTGGTTGGCCGAGTTTAATTCACTCTGCAATTATATGTATAGTGACGAGATGACTACTTTTGCTACAGCCTGCTTTATATTTTGCCTACGAAATTAATCCTGTGATTTGATAATAGCCTTCGTCTGTATATGCTTTAGGTATACAGAATGTTCACTTTACTTATTATAAAATGTAGGTAGTACCTTTCGTTTTTAGGTTGAAACTTCAATTTGCTTTTTATACACTGTGTGTGCGATGTTGAAAATACCAACAGGCTATAGCTATACATCTATATGCAAGTGTCTCACAATAATTTTCTAAAACAATTATGCGCTTCAGCAGCACAGAATCTTTAAAAAAGTTTGTTTTGCTTCGATTTGCATTAAATTATTGCACATTACTCCCTAAATTAACTTTGTGAAAGGTTTTGACAGATAGACGCAATGACATCGAAATGAAAGATTCCACTACTCCAAATGTAATCTACTGACGCAAAATTTGCGTAGGTGAACAAATTTCCATTTTTATATTTCGCAAATGATTTGACGCACGTCACGCCTAGCTCATGTACAATAACACACAAAAATAATGTGTAGAGTTCATACTAAAGTGATTTACAGTTTAAACACAACTAGCGCGTAGCGCGAGCTGATAAGATACATTTGCTTATAAATAATAGTTTGTATTACTAAAAATAATATTTCTGTTTTGTATATTTGGCATTTATGTACTGAAAACTCGAAATGCTTTTAGAGAGAAAGTAAAATACAAAAAGTAATTTAAATTTTGGCTTAAGACAACATTATACTTTTCTAGAAAATGTTAATGAAACATTTTGAGGTAAATCAACTAGTTTTACTACTACTAAAAAAGGACAGGTTGTACTGTTAAATCCGTATGCAGTTTGTCATGCACCCCTTCTCTGCTGTGCAGCTTGCACTTTATATATATTTGTATACCCATAGGTAAATAAAAGAATTACATTGAATGTTCAATAACGCAAACATTGTTATCCTAAACTCAAATTCACGTGTTTCTAATAATGACATGGATGGACACATTTGTAGTGAAGAGTTTTTTGAGAGAGCAGTTGCTGAAATACTTTTATTTCCTGAATGTCTTACACTCGTTGTGTGTTTTGCACATTTACGACACACGCCATCAATGGTTTACTTTCGGTGCAAGTCCTTACTTTATTTCATATTGTAAATATATTTTTACTTGCATGTTCAATGAGAACATAGATATAATATACCTTTACAAATCATGTTCAAAAAAGTACTCACAAACTAACCAAACATATAGACAGTTAAGTTACATTGCTTGTGATTTAGTGGGTAATAATAGGAATTTAAATAGAGTCATTTCCTCTGAAATTAAAGTGCACACTCAGTGTGAGTAAAAAATTATAAAATGAAGGGAAATACTTTTGTACGTTATACAGATATTAGTACATACCTATAGTAGTATTATCTATCATTTACAAACTACACCACACATTGTGTGTTTAGCGTATACTGTATACCTTTTGCTTGCCATTTAAGATTTCACACTACGTTTATGAGCCTTTCATTTCCCTAAAAACTGCTCTGTACCACTTCTTTTGATCCATTCACACAAATTAACGCAATAAGGAAATTTTCAAAGCTTATTCAAATACTTATTCTAATACAACAGGATAATGCTTTCAACTTTTTCATCAGATTTGCGGTAATTGATAATTTATCAATTGCAACGCTTTGTCCCTAGATACTACGTGCTTTTTATACATAAGTGCATTGTTATAAAAGTGTCAATTAGCATTTTACTATATAGCAAATCAAGTATTATAGTACCCATACACTATAAAATGGTAAGTACATTAAGTAGTACAATAGTAGTAGAATAATAATGAAACCAATTTCTTAAATGTGGTCTGCACTTTGGAGCATTTTTAAATGCTATGACTTTACAATTAGGATTGAATAAAAGCTAACCTTCACCTGCCACCACAAAATAACAATAAAAGTAGATTGTCTACGTAAACTGTGGGTGATTCTGACAGCCAGCACATTTCACGAGTGTTTATGGTTATATCGCCTGCATCTCGCAGTCTGTAATTGCAGAGTAGGATGCATTTATTAGTATTTACAATATAAAACTTACGACTCACTTCTTTCTTGATGCGCTGGAGGTATTTTGTGTGTAAGGTGTAATATTTTTGTACATTGTACACTTTGTATATTCAATGCACTTCCCCACACCACACTATAACACTCCACCACAAGTTAATTAAGTATTATTCAATTCAGGTAGTAAAATACTCTAACAAAAATGATATAAGCAGCAACACTAAATAACTAACTGACTAACTAGTAAGTACGTGTGGTGGTGGATGAGAGAGGGAGAGAAGAGATTGCAGTAATTACATTTTTCTCTCGATCTGCAACACGAAGTCATTAAACACATCAGTGCTACCGTAAATTACTTGAGTTACTTTGTTTGAGTGAGTGAGGGAGCGTTTTTATGAGATTGATAAGTAATGTCATGTCAATAACTATTTTCCATGTTTTCGATGCACGTAATGCCACTAATATGTAATTATATAAAAAAAACTTGCACTATTATCCCAAGTACACTCTAGGAGCTTCACAAAATAAAAGCTAGTTAATTTGCTATAATTTTAATTTCATAATGAGCGATGCATTTTCTTCTAAGTTCCAGCTCCTGTATTTACTATGAGTGCATGCAGATCAGTGCAAGAAGGAAGGATTCGTTGCAGTTGCAGTTGTGATATAATAATAATAATAATTCACATTTTTTGCGGAGAGTTTGTTGTTTTCTTGCTGAATGTGTAATATTGGAATTTCAGGAGAAATACCTATATATTGAGCAATTAATTCATGAGAATTTGTTGTAGTAGTATATAGCAGCATCAGATTTCAAACGTGAGAACAAGGACAACCCTATTGAATAATGATTCAGTAGGAAGTAAAGAACATTATACTAGAATTTTATTGCAAATATGGGTATGGATATATTTATAGTGTAATACAAATAGTTTTTTATTAAAAGGGATAAGCAAGAAACTGAGAGAATAATGAATGAGGATGAAAAACAAGATACTATTTTGAAAAATAGAATGCACCAAACAAATAAAATTTAAAAAAACAGAAAATATTTTTAATTATAATTAGTGCTTATAATGAATTCAGGTTGCTCTTCTCCATAAATCTTTGTTGTTAAAAATGAAACGTTTTTTCATTGCAGCAAACAGTTTAGCTGATAATGAATTTAATTAGCGTGTGCGAATAAGTAAACAGCATCACACATTAAATGCACTAACAAGATATTTAGTGCATTTAGATTGGTCTATTGTATATTGTATTTCTCTGCTTGTAATATTTATTGCCTAATAGAATGTAAATACATTGGAATAACCCATTTAATTGTTTATTGTTGATCTAACTATATATAGAAAGATATATGGATACACACAGCCAATATTTTTTATTTATTCTCTCTGACACAAAACACTATGTATTCCAGGTAGGTCTGTTGTGCTATATCCTTATTAGATACTCTGTGTGTTTACCTCGTTTAGATTGAGGCGAGTGAGTGTGTGTAAGAATAGCATGTAGATTAGTTGTGTTAGGTGAGAGAATGAGATGCAAAAAGGAAAAGACCTTCGAATTAGTATTGACCATTGAAATGAATGAGACTGTCATGTTTTGTGTAGCTCGAGAGAGTGTGCGATTGACAGGGATGATAATAATAATGCATAAAATACCCTCGCATTATATTTCATGTTTTCTATGTGTGTTCCTAAGTAAATACTGTACCTCTACCTAACAAACATACACGTATACACTTAATATTGAATATAATCTGCGAATCGACTAAAAGTTACTTGAATGCCAAATCATTGCAATAATGCGTCCATCTCGCATTCACTCAAGGATTTTTTATTTATTTACAAGTAGCAGCACTTGTTGCTCCTGATGAATAATAGAGTACCCAATGAGAAATTTTAGTCGTTGTAATATCAGTTCAATGTAGTTCGTCAAAGTTGATTTGACATCCGAAATGTCGC
>JAQFYB010007183.1:0-11131 GCA_034694085.1 Pogonognathellus longicornis
CCAGTGGGGAGCAATAGCGGTCATTATAGCATGAAAATAATTGACGAAAATATAACTCCCCAGAGGACGTAAATCGGCCGGTACGGTAATTCTATTTATAATGTTCCGTACATGGATGAACTGTGGTTCATTTTAAATCAATTTCATTTTTTAGGTAAGCCATCATCGCTTTCAAATTAGGTAATAAGCATTTAGCGTTTCATTATTATAGTTTTGGAAATAATTTTTTTATACATCCTTTACATTTATTTGCTACTTTACATACCTAACCTAACCAAATCTGAATGGAATCCTTCCCTGAAGCTGAATGTAAAAAATTATGTAAGCCAATTTGTCCCAAGTCTCATGCAGCATGCAGTTGTTGTGGTTACTTTTTGTCTATGCAACCTAAACAAATACATTTATGAGTTCTATAAATGACTGCTGTCAATAAAACCAAACTGCTTTATAAATCAATTATTCTAATGGATAGATCAATGTCAGCATTTTGGTCCAGGAAGATTCTTTTTTATCTTGCTCCTTGAGAGAAATAGTAATATTTGAGACAAAAATCTTCATTTTGTCATTAAGATTTGTTTTGCAAAGCCACTGAAGGCAATTTGAATCAAAATGTCATCCATAAACTCAGCGACAATTCAGGACACAATAGCCAAGTTTTCTCTTTCTTCGTCTCAACTTTTCTATGCACATTATTTACAAGAAAATGGAGAAATTGGAGATGATGATACAATGATTGATCCCCTGGACAAAAAGATGTCAATAACGTCTCTGCGCGATTCTCCTTTCGGATATGGAGATGGAGGTTTACTTTACTAATAAAGATATTTTATATCTATAACCAAAGTTTTTATTAAACCATGTAGGATATAAAAAAAGTGTCATGTATAATTGTCAATCTTTTATAGGTCCAAACTCGTCCAATGAGGATATCGATACTCCTTCGTTGTTGTGGAAAATTCCCAAAAAGGTAATCGTATACTTCTTACATATATTATTCGTATTCCAATTCGGATAAAAATTCCCTAACTAAACGCATTTTTAAACACGAAACAGATTCGTATTCAACTCTTGTCGATGCTGGATGACACAAGTTTGCTGAAACTGCGGCAAGTATGCTCTCGCATTCAGTACGATATTGATTATGAAATAGGGATCTTTGCTGTAATCAACTGTGACAAAGAGAACTTCAATTGGATTAGAAACAGATCTGTTCGTAATTGTTTCGTTGAGAAGCTCGACTATGGATTTAAATGGGATTTTCTTGCTAATTCTCCTTTACTACAAAAGCTCACTCTTGGCGAGGAGGTTACTGTCACCCTAGACAGTTTTCGTCAAATTCAGACACAATTTCCTAACCTTGAATACTATTCCTTTGTTCTGGGACGTTGTAACGCGGATCCTTTCCAACAAAAATATCAAAAGTCCGATTTACTACCCGAGAGCGACATTGAGAAAAGAATGGTACAAATAATTGAGTCCACACCTTGCATTCACGATCTAAAAGTAGCATTGAATCCTGATACGTTGAATTTGCGATGGACTGTAAAAATGAACAAACATTTCCATCCATGTTTGTCGGTTTTTGGTGGAAATCTCAAGCAAATTCGACTTTACATTCCTCTTACGACCAAAAAAGAAAGGAGCATCTGGCTGGATTTGCTGAAGCGTCAAGAAAAATTGCAAACCCTTGTTTGCAACTTAGGAATTGTTATATGGGAACAATATGCCAAAATAATTGCCATCAATGCAGAAACTCTAAGACGGGTTGCTCTTTTCGGTACCGTAGGGTGGGATTTTAATTCTACAGATCCAGACGGACGACCTTTTGATTGGGCAATGTTTGAAGATTGCAAATTATTGACGCATCTTCAAATCGTGTGTGATCCATACTTCAATACTCCTGATATCAGGTCACCCTATATGACCACTATCAACTTCGATAAGTTGTACAAGCAAAGTCTCCAATATTTCTACGTGGAATGGTTTTCTTTTGAAGAGGATGAGTTTGCAGCCCTGACAAGCAGGAATTGGACCACACAACTAATGATTGGAGTTATCAAAAATTGTTCTATCGACCATATCAAAATCCCTGACAGAAAGTTCCCAGCTTTTGATGCAATTGATTCTAATGGGGTGCCATTGAAAAGTTCCGAAAGTGCATTGAGTGTACAAGACCTTGATATTAGTCGTTTGAGTTCACATTGTTGCATTCCTAATGCATCTTGTTCTTCGGGATGTCCCATGGAAGATATAGATATAACAGAAATTCCATTTTCATTTGTCCAGGGAGTTATTGTAACAGGATGGACAATAATTTGCTAAAGAATATAAACCGCCCATAAAACTTTTGTATCAACGCAAAATTAACATAATTGTCTGAACAATGGGGACAGTATATAAACTTATATGTAACGCAATACAAGGTTTAGTTTAACAAAATAATCTGCTTCAAGAATTTCCAGAGAGTAAAATAAAGATGATCAGTATGCCTACTTTGAAACAAGGCACCTACTTACTAGCTCTGTCATTGAAAGTACCTTTCATTTATCATTCTCCCCAATCATATAATTAAAGGTTTACAAAGATTTTTTTAAAAGATGTTTTTTTAAAAGATGTTTTTTTAAAAGAAATGTTTCAATTTTATTGATATGTAGAATTTTATGTAATCGTTATAGTATGAACTAGTCATTTTAATTGCCTCGTTGGATCCGTGTGTAATCCAACTATAGCGAATCTTGTTGCAGGCAGGGGCATATTACACGCTATTATAATTTGCTGTATAAGAGTGTTTCAACTCACGTACTAATGTAAAGTACGCACGTAGGCATTCAATTGTAAGTCATAGCAACGTTGTTCTTTGGAGTCAATCCTTGATCAATCCTTCATTCAGGTCTGTGTGGGATGAAACAGATTTACGACTAATAACTATGTGAATGCTTTAGACTTTAGACAACAATATTACATTACTTAATTAGGCACACATGCAATTCCTGTAGCATCAACCAAAATTACATAATAATGGTTTTAGAAATGATCCCTGATAAGCTAAAATTATATTATCATCGCCAATCTTGCGAAAATCTTGTACGTACACTTTCCACAGCTTTAGCAGCGGGTGTCAGCATCTATTTCGTGGACCGTCTCATTCGCATCAGTAGATTAGATCGACTTGTTAAGGAATGGAGTGGAGACAGCGATTATCGGGGTGACACCCTCCTTGACAATGATGAACTTCAACATGAAATATCAACAAATAAAATTGCACCTATACTTACTCTACCAATTAATGTACCTAAATATAAAAATATAAATTCATACAATTTGATTTACTGAAAAAATATCAGTAAAGTTATTTCATACTATTTATTATACAAGTTGTTTATAAAGGTTATTTGCTCATTTAGTTACGTAGCAAAATCTGGTCTTATCTAAATCCTGAGGAATTGAGAATATTGCGATTAGTTTGCGGACGTCTACAATGCGACGTGGATTTCATGGTTGGGATTCGCGTAATTCTTGATAGTAATTCTGAATGCTTCAAATGGATACAACACATTGCCATCCAAAGCTGCTATGTAAAATATTTGCAAACTCCTCTGAACTGGAATATTGTTGCAAAACCTAAATTGTTGAAAAGAATGGAATTGTCCGAAAAAATGTCAGGAACAGTAGAAAATATAAAGTCTGTATTAGATTACTTTCCCTGTTTAGAAGAGTTAACATTTTATATGCAATCGGAAATCGATGAAGGAGATGGATTTCAGATAGCTCAAGTACAAAGTTTATTGCACGAACTTACGAATGAAAGTTTGGACGCTCTCATGGTGGTTTTGGTTGTTCTTGACACATGGAGTCTCAAATGGACTGTGAATTACAAAAGACATGAAGGATGCAATAAATCACACAATGCATTACTTAATAATGACTCCAGTGTTTTCTGCAAACAACTTAGTCATTTTTTCATTAGTCTTCCATCACTCAGCGCAATGCATAAGAATTTCTGGTTTGAAATTCTAAATCGACAACTGAATTTGAAAACTTTGAATGTTAATTTGGGGGATGTTGATTGGACGGTTTATAAAAATGTTGTGCTGCAAAATGCTAAAAGCCTTGTTAAGATTTTCTTATCACGAATTGGAACTAATTTAAATGGTGACACAGAGCAAGGCACAGGAAAACCATTTGATTTTGGAATTTTTGAACATTGTGAGCAACTTAGAGTGCTTGGAGTTTGCTGTGATCCTTTGTGGGCCACAGCTGGAGATAATATAATACCGACTAAAGCAGTCAACCTGGAAAAGATTCCTCATAAAAATCTCGAAGGAGTTCTATTTACATTTATTGATTTCGAATCGAGAGATTTAAAACGGATTACTTCGTTACATTGGGGTTGGAATATAAATCGTGGTTTACTAATACATTGTTCTACAGACAACATTTGCTTAAAGAAATCCATTTCTTTGAAGAAAAGAGTTATTGATACGAATACTCTAGGCTACTATCCCTTGTTGGGCAAATCCATAGTGAATGATGATCTTTCCTGTTATTTTGAACCGGAAATCGCTGCTTGTTACAGTCTTGCTCAAATTGGTGCCGATACAATTTTCAAAGCTGCTGAAACCGTTCAAGATTGGGCTACTCCTGTTGCTTTACTCTTTTGGGTGACATTTTGCTGATTGCAAGTTAGCGTTTAAATTCTTACCTATGACAATTAACAAATTACTAATAGCAAAATATCATTATAAAATGATACTTCGAACTACTTATTTCAAAAAATTTAATGTGTGTAATATAGTAATACATGTATTTTAATATTTAACCTGTAAACTGTCTCAAACCTCTTTGTATCTATGTCTCTGCTCTCTGCACATTACCATATAAAACCATACGTACATGTACTTACGTGTGTAGACTTACATAAAAATGTCAAAATTATACGTATTTGGGTAACATGCATACCTAACCCTAAATGACCTGTGTAAGTGCTGAATAAAATATAACATCAAGTAGTGCAGCCAATTACAGTGGAAAATTATAATGATAGTAAATTATTCAAAGTTCGCCAACTTGAGTGATTTTCTTTTAAAACTAGAAAATAATTTATCGTATTAAATTCAGATCAGTAACATCGCTGTACCTATGTTAAATGTAATAACCTAATACGTACACAGTTGACAATGTATATACTCCGACAAACATATTGAATTATAAACGAACATGTATTTTCAAACTTTTCTTTCGAGACCTCGTCTCACATGGTGCATTAGTTTAAATTTTGTTGCAATAATCTGTTCGCGTACTTATGGAAGTATTGTGTACATGCTGAGAGATGAATTGAAAGTTATGTAATCGTACCATTTCGACTTGGGAGAGTGAGGAAATGCTGAGGACGTACATAGTCACTCCAACCACTACCGGGTACCTTACACCACCCAACCCATTACTACATATATTTACTCCATTAAACAAATTGGCATTAATCAATGATACGATATATTTACTTACTAGTATGAGTTTAGCTTTTTAAATAAGGTTGTCAATATGAATAGTAAAATGGTTTAGGAGTTTAAGTACTTACTAACAAGGACTAATTCCATTGTATTAGCGAAAACTTTTAATGTGGATACAACGTATCCTTTAGTTTTGCTATTTGACTACAAGTAGCAACATCCACGTAGAGTATCTCTGCTACAATGAGTTACATAAAAGTTACAATGTACATTTTGATTTGTCTACTATGTTTTCTTGAGCATTATAAAATACTTTCGAACCCAATAACAAGTTCAAGTTATTTCAAATCGTTTTTATTTTTTCATTTGACAGAAAAGAATATTAAACCATTTCATGTCAATGTTATTGCAGATACTGTAGTTTGCATTGATAATATTATTCTACAGACAAGTCTCAAGGAAATTAATATTCCTGTCACAACAACTTTGCTAAACTTAAATTTCGTAATCCCAGAGCAGAAACCATATATCCGTCACAAACACCTAAAATGGCAAAGACAGTCCAAAACATTTCCAGAAATTAAAAGCAACGTTGTTTTCATAGCCTTTGAATTCTCAGATACTGATAAAGTGGATTCGGTCATCAAAAACATGAAGCAGAAATTATTTTGGAACCCCCAAGCTTTCACTTTCGATTTCCGTGTAATACAAACTTAAATCTTTCTTCAATAAAAAGTATATTAGGGAAGTTTTACGAAAATGATATTTACAATGCAGTCATAGTGCAAAAGTCAACATACACATTTTATCGCCCATTTGCCCACCAGCAATTCATCACACATAACTTTTCTGCTGATACCAAGTGGACGGATCTATTCCCCGAAAAATTCCAGAATCTCAAGCAAATGGAAATGAATGTTGGTACATTTCATCATCCACCATCCATCATAATTCCACCCGACGGTACAGACTGGGATGGAGTTGAAATTCAGTTATTAAAAGCTTTAGCAAAGAAAATGAATTTTACGTACAGATTTATTGTTCCGAACAACGGGGAACGATGGGGTTATCAAATAGCTGGTACAGAAAAGTGGGTGGGTTTGTACGGCATGATAATAGACAAGAATGTAGATTTTGGGTTTGCCAACTTGTTTCTTTTTACAGACCGAATTCTGGTGTCAGAATTTTCTGCTCTGTACGAAGCTGATAGTGCCTGTTTCGGTGTATCAAACCCTTTGGGGGTTAAACAAGATTTGTTGGGACCTATTAAAGTTTACAGTTATGCTGTTTGGATATTCATCAAACTTGCAATATTAGTAACATCACTTACATTGAAATTCCAGGAGTGGATTTTAAGACTTATAGCTAAAGAGCAATTTGCAAACCAAATTATCATAATTGACAACCACATTCATCCAGAATCTTTGAAAATAAAATATCGTTCTACAAGAAGAATGATTTCTTTATTTTGGAATATCTTTGTAATAGTAATTACTACAGTTTACAAAGGTACGTCAAAATAATAAGCATGTCAAAAATTAATGTTTAATAAAAACTAATACAATCAAATAAAATTCGATTCTTGTTCTTTTATACACAGGATATCTGATTTATAAAATGTGTATTCCTGTGATGGAATTACCCATCGACACTTTAAAGAACCTTGACGAATCTGGTTTACATATCGGAGGCTACATTGGATTCCGAGGATTGCTCGAAATTCCCCTCACACGGCTACCATTATATAAAAAATATACTAGTCAAAATGATATTGTCGCAATGCTTGATAGAGTCGCTTTCAGAAAGGACTTTGCTATATTAGAAAACATTAGTTGGTTCACTTACTTCATAAAGGAAAGGTACTCAGATAAAGCTGGAAATACATTGATTCACGTGGTGAAAGAATGCTGTGGCAATTTCCATATTGGCTACGGATTTCCCATCGATTCCAAGTATTTACCAACGATGAGTAGCTACATTCAAAGAATTTTTGAGTCGGGAATCGTTTCTAAATGGCACGCTGATGTATTAAGAAGTATCCCTCTATTACACTATGGAAATTATACGAGCCATTTCAAAGATAACATTAACAACATTGATGATGGCAGTCAACCTATTGTGCTGAATATGATTCATTTACAAATCAGCTTTTACATTTTGTGCTCTGGATGTGGATTAGCTCTCATTGTATGGTATGTTATGTAAATATTGCGATACTGAGACTCACAAACGTATTAATTTATGCAAAGATATACATTCTAAATTATTTCTGTTGTCCATTTTTAGTGTCTTCGAGATACTATGCTCTAAGCTTTGTATCCCAAGCTCTCACAGAAAACATTTGGACTAAGATTTAAGGGCTCTTGATGCATAATATGATATAATATAATAGTAAAGCATTCGTAATTTCTTCTGTAGACTTATTCTACATGCTTGCCTTCTAAAGTTCTAACTAACAACTATGCTTGTTGTGCGATTGCATGCATAAAACGAAATTTTCTTGCTAATAAATAATGAACTAAGAAAAATGCAATTAATGTGAAATTGCAGTGACAAGTTAATTGCAATTAAAAATATACTTTCAAAAACGATGCCTTTAATCTTCAAATCATTATGTGGTAAAAAAAATCTCTAATACCTAAATAATTTTGTTCTTTGCACTGGCTACAATTTATAACTACGATTAAGCTTTGGTATAATTTATTTATGAAGGATTACACAATAATAGACGCAGATTTGTCTGTTTGTATATTTACCAGTAATGTTTGTTTTGTCAGTATATTCCTATTATTTACGTCTCTG
Source organism: Pogonognathellus longicornis (assembly GCA_034694085.1). Taxonomy (NCBI): domain Eukaryota; kingdom Metazoa; phylum Arthropoda; class Collembola; order Entomobryomorpha; family Tomoceridae; genus Pogonognathellus; species Pogonognathellus longicornis. The sequence goes on from JAQFYB010007183.1 coordinate 8,253, forward strand.
TTGTGGAAGTTGAGACTTCGTCTGGGGAAATATTTTTGGTTGTCTCATCGCTAGTTTTACTAAAACGAACGGCATTTCTGGTCCTAGGAAGGTTAGAATGTAGGGGGAATATATTCATCCAATCTCTCGTGTCAATTTTGATGAGTCCGAAGCAGTCGAATTTAAAAAGACTGAACAGATTGAGACAACAATTTTTCTTCCGATAAATCGGACTTTCATTTGTTTGCACATTTTCATATCGGCATTTGTTGATTCTTTCATTTGTTGTTGCACCAACAAACATGATGCCACTTAACTGATAGAAAAGCAACACCGTCACCCAAGTACAGTGAATTACGGCCATTATGAAAAACATGGTGACAGTAGGAAAATGTGTGATCGCATCCCACCAATTCAATTTCGGGTCTTTTGATAGCTGGATTTTCATAAATAGTACACTTCCGATGAGACAAATTATTGCAGTTGATAAGGTTGAGACTAAGAACGGAATAAACTTGTGTAGATTATAAAATCCAATGCAATTCGCAACCCAAGGACAATGATGGTCAAATCTATACAAAATTAGGAAGGAAATCAAATTCTATATTTGAATTCATCATTTCTGTATAAAAAGAAGTGAGTTGATGAGTAAAGAAAGCATACTTGGCTACACAATGATTGCACACAGAGCAATGTTTCGAACGCAGAGGTTTCCTACAAAGACAAGTCATGCAAAATGTTCCCCGATTGAAAAAATTAATCTTGATTAAATATTTTATGTCATTGATGATTTTTCCTTTTGACGATGTGATAACTCCCGGGTCGCTTAGACTTGTAGAAAGGAATGAACCCACTAACGAGATCAAAATTACGAAAAACGTGAAAGAGTATTGCAATGGAAGAACTGGGGCCAAGTTGTAATACCAGGTAAAACTCATCCAGAAAATAGTTCCCAAGAACACACTCACAAGCGTATTTTCCTCAAAGATCCTTAAGAAATATTGAATTGCTAACAATGACAAGAATAAAAGTGAGCCAGTCAAAACTCTAACCCAAATCATTACATTTTCCGCAGGTATTAAATATCCTAACACTGAGAATATCAATGTTATCGCAATTGTAGCAATTATCCGATTTCTGTGAATGGTTCGTTCATCAGAAGTTCCTTGATTTTTCAATATCTTCTTAATTAAGTGTGGACTCAACCAGGGTTCTCTTGAAGTTAACATAAGTTGTAATATTTGACGAGGAGTTTGATTTGATGAATTTTGAATGTCCATGCACATCCTATTGTCACTGTTACTAAGAAATGAGATAGCGTATTCCCTTTGTAAATCTAAAGCCCAATGTAATGCAGTGTATCTTCGTTTATAGTCCTGGATAAATGTTTCGGAACCAAATGACAACAGTAATCTCAGGGTATCAATATATTCTGCTGCGTTAGCTGACTGGCGTATTGCACCTCGTATCGACCACATCAAAGGAGTGTATCCATTTTCATCTTGAAGATTTACACTCACACCTTTAGACCAGAGGAATGCTATCATTGCTGTGTTCTGAATGTAAGCCGCTCTGTGAATCGGATACAACCCTTGCTTGTCTTTCGCGTAAACATTGGCTCCTTTGTACACCAAAAATTTGACGAATTCTATGTTGCCACATGAAACAGCTCGGTGTAAAGGAGTAGTTATGTTTTTATCTGGACCAGAACCAAATGAGTTTATATCTATTCCTTTTGACACCAATAACTGTGCAATTCTCTTTTGGTCGTGGATTACAGCCCAGTGAAGCAAATTCATCCCATCCTTGTCTTTTAAATTCACTTCCAATCCTTCGTCCAAAAGTTTCTTTAAACCTTTGTAGTCCCCATTGTGAATTCTCTCCACGATGAATTCGCTTAAATATCTGAGCTCATTAGCGTTTTTAATTATGATGTGCTCAGGCGAAGTTCGATTTTCATTATTGACTGATGTGCTTGCAATATTAGAGCTTTGGATCATTTTCATGTGTTTTGGAAGAGAAAAGAAAACAAACGTTGAATGTGTGGACAATGGTCACTGAACAAAAAACTTTAAAATGATGTAAAGAAAGGATATTTACTAATATTAGATGAAATGCCTACTAAACCAGCATAGTTTTTCAATTCCACCATTTTTCCATTTCGAACTCTCTTTTTCTCCAGGCGTTTTTTTCGAAATCTTACACCTAATATTTTTAGTACAGTATCCTAGGCATTTCGAACTACATACAATTTATGTAAATTGTGAGTTTTTATTAAAAAAAAATGAATTATGAAATGAATTTTGTATACTCTACTGATTTTTTCATAGCAGCATCAGAGAGATAGCTAACAAAAAATCATGGATGATACTATACCGAGAAAGGTGTTTATGTAATTATAGTATAAAACCTTGTACCTGATTTTCTGGAACTGAAACATGAAGATAAAATTTTCAGAGTCTTGGATAATTAGTTTTACACGATGCAATGTTTATATCTAAAGGTCTCCAAATGAATGCTATGGCTATGCTAACTATTTTTAAGGTACTAATGAAGGAAGACTATTTTCTTTAGGCCTTTCTATAACTGACAATGACATTGAATATGGAATATTATGATATAAAATGACAAAGTTTAATAATCCTATTTACTATGTGAATCAAACAATTCATGTAATATGAAAACTCTTATACACCAATATCCTGAAAAGATGTAAGTATGATTCTTCTGAATGTGTCTATATATAACAAACTTAAAATAAACATGTTTATATATAATGCATACATTATGTAGGAGTAAATGAAATGAGTATATGATTTCAGTGGAATAAAAAATATAAACACACAATAGTAATTTAAAATGATGACAAGAGGAAAGTTTTCCAATTTATTGACCTGATA
>JAQFYB010007184.1:0-11130 GCA_034694085.1 Pogonognathellus longicornis
CTCTGATTGGTTTCAATAACTGACACGCAGTGTTAATATTTCTCTGCGATTCTACTAAGAGATGTCTATTCTATGGGCTTCATCTAGCGGTGGGGCACTAAGAAACGTGTCCCCCTCCAAAATCCCCCCAAAAATGGTTAGCGGCAAAAACATTCTGCCAATGGGCAAACTTTTCTTGTGAATTTAAAATATTTTTGGTGGATTTTGGTTAAATTTAGGTGTGCTGTTTTGAAATTGTTTTTGCGCCACGCTCAGTAATTCCTGTTTATAATAATATTTTGAAGTTTGTGACCAAAATAAAATCCTGGATACGTCCATGTCCATCTGGATCTTTTTTAGTTGGCTGGCATAATATATTATTCACCAACGTTGTCTGTATTTTATATTCATGCAAAAGCTATACTCAATGCCATTATTAGGATATAAAGATATTATCACACCCTCTATATAATTATTCCATAAAGGCCACTTGAAGGAAAATGAGACTCGATGAGCATAACATTGCTAAACGAAAACAGATCAGATTCACCAAGCTATACTGCTATACATGACTTTACAAGCAGATTGTCATTTAATTTTCATGGCCAATTTGGCCTATTGACCTATTCTTCATTAATATCTCTTCTTTGCGTTGCACACTTAAGACATCTCATCTTCTTCTGAAAGCCGCCCTCATTCTTTGTCCAGCTTTCAGAACGCAACCATCTAAATCTCAATTCATCCTACCTCAGTCATTTCCACTGCAATTTGACATAATACAGCACGACGCTTATGGTAATAATAATGTATTATAAAATAACAATTTAAATAAATTAAAAACGTATTTATAATTCTATTTAAGTATTGTAGTTCAAATTTGTGACAAATTTTGAACAATATAAAATATTAAAAAATGGAAATAGCCTTATACCTTGGATGAGACATTTCATAATTTATTTTAGCGAAACTCAGGGTAAATTTTTTACGAATTCGTAAAAAAAATACCTTGAGTGTCCCTAAATTAAATTATTAAATATAAAATAATCTCAATTATTTCTTTTAATAGTAACAACATTAATTAATTGGACTTAATTAATGTATATCCAATGTATTATAATAATAAAGCGAATATTTTATTCTGTGGAGTCATATGCAGCTAAAATTTGCAACCAAAGTAACAATGATTCTTAGGCATGTGCTATTTATTAAAGATAAACTGGAAATGTTTTAAATTGTACTGGGCTGGACTGAATAGACCGGAACCTTTTGTCCCTCAGGCGTAATAGTGGGTCTGGATAACCCTAAATTCAATTACAAATACACATATTATGCTATGCGTATATCCGTTTCAGTTTTTTCGATACATATTCTTCCTGTGTAAACTACTTTTTGTTGTGGACGACCTATGCAGGGCAAGGGTGTGAATGCATGTGCCATTAGTATTTATAATGTAATACAAGCATAATATTATATAAGGGTTATTATTATTATTTCATTATTACTATTCCTAGCTGCAGCCGTTGTTCTAGTTCCGTTGGTAAAATTTACACAGTCGTTAAAATGATTTCCAAGGTGTGCGTCGCATGTTTCTTCTTGTGGTGTGTTTTGAGTTGGGAAAGGTAACATAATTCTATTGCATATTAACTTAAAGTACAATTACAATTATTGTACATATAATATTCTCATACATAAGCAGCAAATTCTTTAATATGTTTCTCATGTGATTTGAAACTATTTTTTTAATTTTGTTGCCAAAATTGTATTAATTACAGCTCGTATGTTTTGGGTCTTTCGAAACAAGAGAACGAGCAAAATATTCTTTCGAAGCTTCTTGATCAATCACGTTATGATAAAAGAGTACGTCCAAGTGGAAAGAATGGCAAAGGTTTGTCCAAATTATATTATAGTTTTCTAAATGTATATTTGTATCTTTACATCTTTAGGCAGACTATTTAATTAAGGAAAACAAGTGTGAAAATGTTTAAAAGTGATTTTGGATGGCAGGGCCAACTAAAGTCGATGTCAACTTATACGTACGGTCTATTGACATGGTGGATGATGTTAAAATGGTAATTTTGATCGCAATAATTAATATTATTCATGATAGTTATTAATATTGCGTGATTACATGTATTTACGTCATTAATATACCAACGGTTTTTAGGAGTATGGGGTTCAATTAACTTTTCGGCAACAGTGGCTTGACAAACGATTGCAGTACAACAACAGTGACAGTAAGAATAAAAACATTTATCGATTTATAATATAATATAGTTACTATGTACAATTATGACGGCATATATCTTTAAATAGGTACCAGTAAATTCGAATCCATATACATATTTATACTTTCAATGTTTGTCATTTTCAGATGAAACACATAGATAGTAATCATAATATGTCCTTATTATAGTGATTCCATGATCAAATGGTTTTAGTATTTTACTAAAACAAATTCTAAGCAATTAAATTGACCTACACTTTTTTAAAGCCATATAATGTCCCAATAACACTTTTTAAAGGTTAAATGAAAATTGTAAATGTATTTTTTCCATTGGTCAAAATTCCTCTAAACTTATACTAAACTGTTAATAATGCAAGTCACTCGACATTTAATTAAGGGCAGTCAAAATAGAAAGAAAAGTACACATATGAATTGAATGAAAATGAAATTAGTCAGTATTCGTCATATTACACAAACAGTCAATACATTAATAATTGAAACATTAGATATCTGAATTACTTTTTCGTTACCAGCAAACTGATATTCTAATAGTAGACGCTTCAAACGTTTCTTAAAAATAGAAGGGGATGTTTGCATGTCATAATGTCCTGGATTGAACTCCATTTTATAACAAAATGAACTCAGGTAAAATGATAGCACGCTATTTTTTTCTGCACATTTAATATAAAAGTAAGGAAGACATTCATTCGCTTATTTCAAATACTATGGTTTAGAATGTCATTATATTTGTACTTAAATTCAGATAATAGCCACCAGGCACGTAACTAGGATCGTAAGTTGGGAAGGGGTGCACAGCAAGGTTTTTTACAGAAATTACTTAATGGTAGATCAAAACGCAAATAATGAGGTAAAATTAACAGCATACCGCTCTTTGAATTAGGTCCAAAACATCAAATTCCCTTTTTGCGATCTTTCTTCCCAAATTTTTAACTTTTATGATAAAATAAGCTATCTTTTAACGAGGGGGTGGCAGTTAGGTTTATGGTGAACTAAATATTGCGACGAGCAAAGCGCCATTCACAAAAGTGGTGGTTGTAAACAATTTGAATTTTCACTTGTGCGATAGTATTATTATTCGGCTACTTGCCTTTTCTGCTTACGAACAACCCACAGTTTGTCTCAAGTCTCAATTTTACTCTACGCGCTCTATGGCTCCCATGTATTTAGCAAAAAAATGAAATTTCTAAAAGCCTGTTTTTAAAATTTTGACACAACATGGAAAGTCGTACAAAGGCTCATTTGAAAGGTCCAGCAATTATCTAGTGAGCATGCAGCCGCTTTTTTTATATTTCAAAGATTAAACTCGAATAAAAGCATTTCTTCAGCTCCCTCAATGTATTTTCCTACTCAAAAAATTTTTTTTTCAAAAAATGTTTTCAGGCACATAGAAGTAGAAAATCGAATTTTTCTCTTCCAAGCTCACTAGCCAGAAAGTTAATCTTTCATGTCCAACCATCCCCAACTCCCCTTATTGTACCGTCTACCCAAAAACAGGCTTTTGCTAAGTGTACCCCCACCCTTAAGATAGTAAACGCATTATGGGAGGTGCGCGTGCCCCCTTCCCTTTGGATACGTGCCTGGTAGCCACTTAAGATAGTCATTTATAAATTTCTTTACACTATTATATTTTTGTAACATGAATACCAAACCAGTAGTAGTAGGCTTAGCCGTAGGTGTCATGTCACAATTAGTAAATGACTTATTATTAAAGTGACATACCTAATATACATTACTTGTAGGATTTTTCGTAAGCGAATAAAAGTTATATTAAAATATAAATTTGTATAGTTCAGAATTGGTTTTAGACTTAGGCTTTGTACAATTACGACATTCTACCAATTACACATTAAATAACTAACTTATTTTTATTACCAAATACTCACTTCAGCTTTCTTTTTCAGCGGCTGAATTGAGATTTTTAAGTTTAATCGACATTTCGCAAGTATGGATTCCGGATTTATTTTTCTCCAATGAAAAAACTGCTTATGCACATCAATTGATGAAACCTAATCACTACCTAAGAATTTTCCCTAACGGAGAAGTTCTCTACAGTGCAAGGTCTGTGTGTCATAATTTCCTAATCACAATGGAGAAGCATGCCACTGTAATAATCAGCTTATATATTTCATTTTTGATCTTTTGGTAGAATCACAATGACTCTCAGTTGTCCCATGCTATTGAGACGATTTCCGTTTGATTCGCAAACTTGCAGCATGCGAATGGCCAGTTGTAAGTTGTTTTCAATTAAAATGAATTCATTGAAAGACATTTTCTATCATTTGGCTTTTAATTTTTTTAACTTCATAAATGAAATTATAAATAACTTTTTCAACTTTGAATTTTAAACGAAATTGTAAATAAATAACTTTCTAAATAATTCAGTGTTTAAATGAAATTTTTAATGAATACAGTTTTAAAATTCAATGTTTAAATGAAATTGTAAACAAATTTTTAAATTTCATTCTTTAAATGAAATTGTAAATAACTTTTTAAAATTCGACTAAACCTTTGTAGACGGTTACACTACCGAAGACATAATATTCAAATGGAAAGCCTCAGATCCGGTTCAAGTAACATCTGACCTTCATCTACCAAAGTTTGCTCTTGAAGAGTTTACAACGGACTACTGTGATGCTCAAACGAATACAGGTAACCACACAGTAGTTTATTGTTTGGTAATTGCTCATTTGCTCATTATTTATTAACAAAACCAGAGTAATAATTGTAATTACCGTGTTATTGCTTTAAAATAGGAGTTTATAGCTGCATTCGTGTTGACCTTTTATTGCGAAGAGTGTTCAGTCCCTATTTAATCAATATTTATATTCCTACAACTATGATTGTCATTGTTGCCTGGCTGGGTTCTTGGTTAGACAGAAAAGCAGTAACTGCAAGAATTTTGATCTGTTTGTCAACTCTGTTCGTCCAGGCTCTTGAAAATAGTCGGTTTACAGCGAGCATCGGTACAACGGGCTACACAAAATCTATTGACGTTTGGATTGGATTGACCCGTACCTTTGTTTTTGCCTGCTTTGTCGAATTCATTGTGGTGCATTATCTCTCAAGACGGGAAGATGAGGAAAAAGCCGATAACTCAACCAAAGAAGCACTAGAATCTCCAAATAATGACGAAGTTCCGTTAAATGATAAGCATTTGAATGTTGAAGTTCAACCGGCAAAGAAAAATATTAGACAGTCTGGTAAAAACTTCATGTCTCGATTTCGATGCAACTCTCAGAAAGTCGATGCTATTTTTAGGATTGGGTTTCCCATAATATATGTAGTTTTTCTTATCATTTATGCGTCTACGTCATAAAAATGTGCAGTTTTTATTCCTTCTTTAACTCGTTTGCTTCTGTTGCTATTGGCAACACTATTCTCTTTTTCAAAATGTATCCAATTGTCTGATAAATTACTAAATACTGCTTACCTCTAACATTAGTTGTATATTTATATTATATTTATAAATAGTTATATATATTATATTGACGAATGAAATAATTTGATCAGTGTGATTTCATGTTCTGTGTGAATAAACTTTTGTTTTACTGCCCTCTCATTTTGACTCAATGGCATTACTATATTCAAATGTAAAACTTAAAACCAGTTTTTACATAAAATGTTTAAGTGTTTTATATTAAATTTCCTCCTTTGTTTTGAATTTAGTTGACTATGCCTAACACTTAGTTTTTTAAATCTATCCATCGAACAATCACACATCCAAGAATTATAAGTAGAGGGGGTGCATACCAATCATACCATTAAATAATAGTCAACAAGGAATGAAAGCCCGAATACCTGTATGTTTGCTACACGTTGTAAATTAATTCATATTATTGTATATAGTTATTAGATCAATTCTGATGAATTTTGCCTAAATGCATTACCGAGAGTTGTAGATTTAAAACGCAACGTTTAAATTCAATGTTGAATTTCATTGACTGCATATATGTATAGAGGAGAATAACCTACCAACTATAAAATTATTACAGCTTCAAAATCCCTATTTTATCCAAAAATTTATTCCAAGAATTCATTTTCATTAATGCGTCAATTACAGCCATTTTCATGTATAGCCTTTATCTGTGTAATAATGCAAATGCGTTTCAATCCACAGGATCATAAAGGTTTTTCCTATAACACTCAGAATTGTAAACATTTCATAACCAGTGCTAAAGCAGAGATTACTCTGTTGAGTTCAATTATCATGAAATTCTTATCGTGAAATATACATACAAGGCCGTAACTAGGCATAGGGCACCGGGGCACGTGCCCCACCCAGATTTTTGGAACATACACTAGATAATTTTACTATGTCTATCACATAATAATAGATATGGACAATAAAACAAAATAATTAACAAAACAAGGATTTGTATTACAGTTTTAAAACAATTTAATTTGCAGTCTTTAGCGTCTTAATGATATGCAGTAGCTATTTCACCAGCTACCAAAAATACAAATCTATCCGCAACTACCATATAATTTGTTGATTTGTAGAGTAAAAAGCAGCATTGGACGAATGCATGTCGATTTTATGTTATTTCAATCTTTAAAATGGAAAAGGAAGTGCGTTTTCGCAAAATGAATTCCTGTAATGAACTTAAAGTTATTTAGTAGCAAAATATCTATGGTGTTAAAATCGACAAAACACACACTGTAGTAAGTTTCTAATAGCACGGCTCTATTATAGGACCATAAACACCTAGAAGAAAGTTTTTGTTGCGACAAATGGATGGAAAATCGGAAAAATTTTGTCGCGCTGCGCGCGGATGTAATGCTGATGGATTAGTTGATTTTGATGTGTGATAATAGTTAGTATGCGATTGAACTCGCTTCATATTTCGACTGCTTCATTTCGACTGAACAATGCGAAAAAGTTGGCCAAATTTAAAATGAAGCGGAATATTCCTATTTCTCGCCTCATATCGTCCAATATGAAGCGGAGCTTTCGCTTCGCTTCATCGAAATGAAGCAGTCGAAATATGAAGCGGGTTCAATCGCATACTATCAAATAGCACATTTGTTCATGTTTAGTATTAATATACCCTTCATTAACCGTAATTCCAGATACGGCAGTGACAATTTCATTTGGTTGTGTTCACCTAATGAAATGGCACAAAGAAATGAGTGCTAAAAGTATAATAAAACCATAATTATTTACAGAAATGTTGTAAATACGAAAAAATATTTGAAGATTTCAAAGGATTTAAAGGTCTTAGAAACAAATGAGTTTAAGAACACAAACAGCGTAACATTAACTGGGCTATATAAATCTTTGATTATTTTTTCAACAATCATTTATATCTGTGCCCCACCCATTTTCAAATCCTAGTTACGGCCCTGTATACATACCATGAAAAATATAATATTAATAGTTGTTGGCGTTTATCATCAAACAACGCCAATAATTAGTATTTTAGGTTGATGTAAAAATTTAAAACACGGCGTATGTTGTTGTGATAGCTTCAACACTTCTGGTTAACATAGAATAGCACTGTTCAAACTATTTACTGTTCAAATGACTGCCAATCATTCCTGATGTAAATGAAATGTTATATGACCTAATTAATGTAAACGATGATGTTGAGAAAATTATCAATCTATCAATGTATTAATTAATATTATCAATGCGATTGTACGTTACTTATCAGTTGACAAAAAAGATTTGAACTTTGTCCAATTAAATTTTATTATGTCAATTTCCGATGAAATATGTAGATCGATTTATTAACGAAATCTTCGATAGTTTATTTATTTTAATTTTCCGAGTTTCGCCTTGTGCATAAGGTAATCACAGTCCATTTTATTGTGATTCATTTTCAATTAATTAAGGAAACTTTCCCCTTTATCCCCAACGGGGAAAGTGACATAGAATGTACATATATCAAATCATGGCTTAGCCCTCTATCTTTCGAATGGTTGCAATTTCATGTTTCTGTCACTAGTACTTTCACTTTTTAGCTCACTTTTACGATTACTATTTTCCATGAGAATATTGTCTGAATACTTGAGCTTGGGGTTTAAATTTCCAGGGAAATTTTCCAAAATTTAAAACGGATTTGCCAAGCTAGCCAAAGAAGATTTCATACACCAATGCTGGAATTTCAGACCCTAGAAGAGGGTGTCGCCTGATTATAAAATAGCAAGATAATATTTGCATTGAAATCGTCGTCGTAAAAGTGATTTCAATCAAATACAGATATAGGTATCTCAAAGTACTAAAGATATTACTATCACTCGAACGATCGGGTGCTAGCAGGCCATCATTGGATATATTTATACATCATATGCCACCTTCCCCATTGTGGAGAAAACGGGAAGAGTTTCTTTAATTAATGGGTTAAACTGTATGTACTTACTCCCAAAATCAGACACAGATGATCTGGCATTTTAACTAAATAGAGAAGTTGATCAATGTGTTGAATATCAGAAGAATCGAGATTTTATTTTAATTTCCTTTGAGTGTCCTTCATTTATATTCTGTGTTCACTCTTCACTGTAGGTAAAGTAAGGTATACGAATTGCTACTTTTATCAAAATTATTATCATCGATTTGTTGTATCGTGTAAATATTATTTACTTATACATGTAGACAGCGGCGGTTAGTCGAAAATAGGACGTAGGAGGTACGCTGCAGGCCACTGTAGCGTACCCAAGTATATAATCAGGATGGTGAACTATACTCCATTTACTTTAAATAAATGACTAGAATATTGAAAACTGTGGTAAATGTTTTCAGTACTCAATGCATACATTTAAAATGTCATTTCATCATCCCGATTATACACTTGGGTACGCTGTTTGCCAAGTGCCTCCATCACCTACTTCATATTTTCGATTAACCGCCGCTGTCTTTTTACATCTACGCCTTGATGATGAATATCTAACATCCAAAGGTTTTGTAGTGTGTGTTTTGAATGTTAGATATCATTGTCATTCAATATACACAAGATATGGAATGTCAATAAGTTATGAAGTGATTGATGACTATGTAAATCTTTTTAAAGTGTAACGATATCTATTGACAAACAACAGTGCCTAACCGTACATTTCGGGGCCCCTGCCCCTTAAAACTGCTTTGGGCTCCTCTGAAATTGTAATAATGTATTAAGAAAATATTTGGAATTCTGTCGCTTTAAAATTTTAATTTATTCCATTTCAAATACAAATAATCAATGAATCTAGTTTTCCTCTGAGGAGTAGTGTTGACAAATTTAATTGTTTTGGATATAAGTACGGTGTGTTACTGAATAATCTATTAATACATTAAAACCCATAATTCTTTTTCTAAGTTAAGATGAGTTAAGCAATTTTCAGTTTTGCAAGTCTTAAAAATTGATGTTTTGGCAAAATATATTTTACATATATAGTTCACTTTTCTTGCCTTTGCATTTGTAAATTTATCAATTAATTCATTAACTCAACAGTATCTAAAATCGTTTTCTCCATTGATAATATTGCAAGATTGCTTAACCTTTCTTGACCCATTGTTGAAGGTAGATAGTTTTTAATTTATTTCAGCTTTGAGAAGGAGCGCTCATTGGCAGCAGTATTCCCTATGGTAGCGTCAATATTATTCGCAAATCAGTTTTTCTACATTCGGGAATTTACTACCATATTCATTTAAATGAATGACATTTAAAGTATCTAAAGTGGTGCTGCTTACAATTTTAATATTGTAAGGAAAATAAGGAATAATAATTGACTCTACCTCAAGGATTTCCTGTAATAACAACTTCTTGACTATTTACACGAGATTGAGGTTTTAATATATTTTTTTGAGCTGCAATGGCTAACTTCTTTTTATCAACTTCCAATTATTTCCTATTTGCCCTTTTCTCAACGCCGCTTTTTATTTTGCACTTGCAATCTCAAAAGTTTGTCTATTATTTAACTATAAATTACCGAATACTTGCACAACTAAAAAATTGACGTTAAATTTCCGCATCCCATTGATAGTCTCAAATTTTCTGCTCGCTAACGCCAAGGATTGGGCTCGTCAGAACTTCGTAGCTTCCAATTGAGTCGTATTCATTTCTGATATGTATTTAAAAATGTATAAAAAATTAGCAAATTATTTCGCCTTTGTGGGGAAATACCACTCGGGGCCCTACCCGCGTGGGTATGCTGGGGCATACGTCGGTTAAGCACTGACAATCAATTGTAATAATCTGTTCCCTTTCAACTTTCATTACCACATTATATATACCCTAACACTAATAATATTTACACTATAGCTTTATATGCCCGCACTCCGTTGGAAAAGCAATGCAGGTTAGCTATGATGGCTTTACTGTAGTTAAATGTCAAATCTAGCAAAAATGACAAATGCTTAAAACTTTACGTCTTTCTTTTTTTGATTTCTCTCAAAAAAGAATACTTTGTTAATAAAACAACTATTTGCATTTTGAATTGCAGTTTGTTTTTTATTTCACCCCTTAAAACTCTCCCTGTATTTCATCCACTAAGACTCTCCCTATAATTCACCCCTTATGACTCTCCCGATGTTGCTATAATTTTTCGTCATATCTCTCTTCCCTACTATCCTTCTGTCAATATTATATTTATTCTTAATCTCTTATTACCTTTTCGTCCTCTATTTCTATTATACTTCTCCAGGTCGTTTTTGTCCGAAATTTATTTAAACGTAAAGCTTCCTTCTTCCATTTTCAGGATTGAAATACCATCAAATGGACATGCATTCATCTTATGCTGGTTTTTACTCTACCGATCAAGAAATTACCTGGTAGTTACGGAGTTACGGATAGATTTCTATTTTTGGTAGCTGATAAAATAACTACTGCATCAGGGTATTTAAACTTAACTGGTAGACCAGCTCCCTATACACAATATGAGACAACCATGAAAAAATCGTCCATATGATATCCTTGGTCCTGCTGACA
>JAQFYB010007185.1:0-11130 GCA_034694085.1 Pogonognathellus longicornis
TTTTGCATTCTGAAGCACCATTGTTGCCTCAAATAACTACTCTTTTAAATTACATAGTAGAAACTTGGATGGACGAAACTGATGCACGATTTAATAGGTAGATCTGTTTACATTACTCCAACTATGTTAAATATTAACATTTCACAATGTGTATATTTTGATGCATATTATATTATTTTAATAGGAATATGTGGAATCACTATTACACAAGAAACAATCGCACGACAAACGCGTTGGAATCATGGCACAGTCGAATAAATAGTGATGTAAATCGAAGTCATCCCAATATATGGAATTTTTTGGCAATATTGAAGGAAGATCAGCAATATAATTCAACAAAATTAGAGCTTGCTGTAAGGGAAGAATTGATAACTTACAGAAGAGTTTCAACAAGAACTCGTGAAGCTCAATATTTGCGGTACAAACATGAATTAGAATCGGGACATATAGATTTGAATATTTTTATGTCCAAAGTGAGCCGTTTCTATGCTAAGGCTGTTGGTACTTTTAATGACAGCACTTCGTAATTTACTTTTTTATTCATTCGATTTTCGTTTATACTGTAGTGATTTAGGTTTTAATTTCAGATTTATTGTTGCAAAACCATATTAATACTATAAAAATATTGATTTGTTTTATTGCATGTAGTGTATTGTATACATTTGAGTAAAATAAGCAAGATGCTTTGTTATATGTAACATCAATACTACTACTTCACTCAGCATACCACATACACAAGCGACAACAATGGACAGTGACTTCGTATACCTGGGAACTTAAGAAAGGTGCGCACGTAGCCCTTCTCTACCCGACATACGTCTCGCACCAGCTTAGGGACATAGTTGGACAGCTTAGGGAAGGGCTTGGACGCACCGGAGAGACGAGTCAGTTTGTTTTCGTTCACATTCTTAAAAATAATGCAAAGGGAATCCAAAATTGGGGAAAATCTTTTACACAATTTACAAACCATTTTAGTGCACCGATGGTGCACTGGTTCATTGATGATAGTTGGAAAACGCAATTGTACATCTGATCAGCAATTGGTGAACACCTCGTTAAAATAATGGACACGAAAATACATTCCACAGGTTGGAAATTGAGAAATCATAAAGACCACAGTGAATATGATTTGAAATGTCTGGTTTTATTGCAACCTATAGCTAAACAATTTATTAGTTTGGAAAAGTGTGATGCAGACCATCTAAACTTTGGATCAGGGAATACAATATGTTCACCTTTGTAATATGAAATTGAAATACTTGCTCAAAGTTTGAATTTTACACCTGTTTATGTAAATAGACAAGAAGAAACACAAATTAAAGGGTTTATTGCAATAATTGAGCCGACAGTATATAGTGTACAATATCACCATGATTCAAAGTCGGTGTTCAGAGACAATGAACATTTCTTCATCTTTTACTGTTTCGAAACCAAAGTTAGATCGTCCGCATTTCTACATTGGTTGAAAATAGGTTACGAAAAAATATGCTTAGCTTTTAATTTGCGGATCATACATGCTTTTTACATTATATGTGTACCTGCATTTTTCGTTACTAAACAATCAAACCAAACATCTCTGGAAATGTCGTGGCTGACGGGGATTTCGCTTTTATTTCGACAAGACCACAATCTCATATCGAAGAAAATTGTTTTGCTTTTTTCCTTGTATTGTTGGATTCTATCAATATGTTACGAGTCTTGGGTGACTGGAGAATACATAGTCCCCATTCAAAGTCAACCCTTTCAAACATTCCCTTAGATGCTTAACGAAGGATTCAAATATTTTTCCAGCTATAGAGAAATCAATGATATGCCTTTATTATACGAGTTGTTTGCAAAATATAATCTCACTTCTAGTATTTCAGAATTTACACAATTCAGTGAATTTGAAGGTGAAGAAGCGACAGTTAGTGATATGGAACAAAACAGACTTTTTACAGTTGAAACTTTAAACAAATTTATATCAAACCCTTTCAGTAAACTGTATTGTTACATTTTACCCGAACCGTTTCGTACAGAACGAATTTACTGGAACTTTCTCCTTCGTTTCCAAAATGTAATGAGGCAATCTCTAACAATGTTAATATCGTCGGGGATACATCAATTTATACATGAAATATATGAACCAATCAGTAGGGAAACTTATGAACTAGCAGAAACAATCAAGTTTAACAAGAAAAAACCACAAGCAATAAAGATTGGAAATGGAATTTATTCAGTGTTTGTTATTGCACTTGCATTATTGATTGTAGCTTTTTTCCTATTTCTTTTAGAGTTATGTGCTAAATATAAATATGCAGTAACAAGCTTCTCAAAGAAATGTTCACATTTCTATTATCTAGTGTGTGTATTTTCAAACTTCTTAGATATTTACTATATAAATTAATTTTTCACTTTCACGTTATTTATTTGGAAGTGTACACTTAAAATAAAAATATCGGCATAACACCCATTAAAGATTTTATTAGTAAATGCAATAAAATATGTAAATATGTAAAACCAATTGTGCTCAAGCATTAAATTCAGTATCGTCAAACAGAAAAAGATGTCAAAAGCCGCCCGGTACTCCGCGTTAAAATATAATTAAAGCATTATCCATTAACCTTACAAATAGTAACGGGATCCAAATAGATCCTGCCCGACTTTGTAGACTTCATATTTTTCTACTAAATAGTGAAACAAGGGACATCAAAACTTAATTAAAATATTATGTTTCAATTATCAAAAATAAAAAATGAATTTGTCTCACTTCATTGTGCTGCTAGTCGCCTACACATACTCAATGCATGTTTACACTTACACTTAAAATTTATTACACTTATCATTTAAATGAAACACATGGAAGGTCGGAAGGAGTTAGAGTCAAAGAAATTTAGTAAAGACTTATATAAAGACAAGAGAATAATCCCATTCCGATATAATTTTAATATAGTTTGATTGCATCCATTTCCTTTCCGGTGCGGAGCGTTGGCGCTTATTCACTAATACATATAATAATAAAACAAAAAATTCATTCACTCAAATATATAGGTACCTACTTACATATTTTATTGAAAGAATAACACACACGTCAGGGGCGACACTAAGGGGCGTGCACAGCATCTACGTGCAACCAGAACGCTCTACAATTTGGTTATTTTGACATAAAAGTTGAAAACATTTCGTGCTAGGCGCAATTTTGATGCTTTTTAAATTGGTTTAACATATATAATAAGCGCTATTATGGACTAAATTGTAACTTATATGCGAATTTTGCTCTCCCAATATTTAATTTCTTTGGACAACCTTGTTGAGCACCCCAGCTCTGGGTACGGGCATGGCCGCGCTACATGCAAAAAACCCGCTGCAGCTTATAGAACAACAGGAGAAGGCTGAACAATAACTTCGAATAACAATAATTTTGAATATTGGTTTTTGTTGGACAAGAGTTTTGGCATTCTTTGATTAGGCAACCCCCAAATTTTAATCCCCTGACAACAGCAACACGCAAAATTATAGTATACTTGGAACATATTAAAATCGTAATGCTCGATCAGCATTTTTTCAATGCTTTAAAGGTAAATGCACAAAAAACTAACCAAATAAGAATGAAAATTTAGAACAAATTGTTTAAAATGGTATAGAAAACTTTATAAAAATAAATATAAATACTGGGTATAAACACCAATATTTTTGTGTAATATTTGGGTGGTAATATTTAAGGATGCTCTGCCCCTATTTCACTTTTTCTTACAAACTAAATCTTTTCTCCGGAATAGAAACAAATCATAATTCGGCCGAATACGTTTGTAGCTAAATATATACTTGCTCATTTTTAAGGTTGGCTTGGAGGATAGATGATCATTTCGCCTAATAAATCAAATATCTCTTAGCCGGAAACTTGTTAAAGAAATAAAATCCTTGGATTTGTGAACAAAATGTTGCTCTACAATACTGTAATTTCAAATTTTTTAAAAAAGTTAAAATTTAGAAGCCTTGGGATTTTGAAAAGCCTTCGAATTAAAAAATTTGAAAATCTAAAGGCATCTATATTTTTAATTTTTTGAAAAATTTGAAATTACAGTATTGTAGAGCAACATTTTCTTCACAAATCCAAGGAGTTTGTTTCTTTAACCAGTTTCCGGCTAAGAGATATTTGATTTATTAGGCGAAATGATCATCTATCCTCCAAGCCAACCTTAATGTGTTTTTACTTTTTGAAACAGTTACATCTGTAGAAATTATTCCAGTTTTTCGGTTTCAGTTTCAAAAAACCGATAAAGTTCTACATTTTTCAATTTTTCGAAAAACTAAAAACATATCATGAAACAGCAAGAATCCAGCTACAAAAGTGTGCCGCCCCAATTTCGATTTTAATTTCCATTCCGGAAAAATGATTTAATTTGTAAGAAAAATCTGATATGGTTAGAGCAACCTTAAGGCAATCACTCAAACCTATCGAAAGAACAACTATAAAAACACTAATTATACTTAGTTTCTTATCCTAATAAAACATTTCCAGGAATGAAAAACTATTTTAATAATTAAGTTGTATAGCAGAACAAGATAAAAGAACCCACGCCTACTGTGCAAACAATAAAGTTTATCATAACATAGTAGGTAAATTTAAAAATGAGTAGGTACAAATATTTTATTGCTACAACAATGCCAAATTATCAATGGCAATTCTTGTTTGAAACTTGCCACTGAGTTTTCTACTTTAATGATACACTAGTACTTAGAAATATTTTTTAGTCGCCAAATAGAAACTATTATAAAAGCAAAACCATTGAACTAATAAAAGAAAATGTTGAATCTAACCGAAGCGAAATAGCTGCAATAATTATAGCAATCTTTAGGCGAATATTTAATTTTTTAATATTGGGTCTAAATGTTATACAAGCGGGCAAGCAAAAATCTCACGCCTGATTTTCCCAAGCTTTATAGTAATTTTTGCTGTCAAGCTTTTCAATTCTTGAGGGAGAACAGCAGGGTATTCAAAAATAATCTTTTTTATAGCTAATTGTAAGAATATTTGTAATATATTAAGTTTTTCAACTTTTTGTTTACATGAAATTTATATCTAATATATGAGGAGATACAGATAGTCGTAAATCCACAGACCAATAAAGTCTTTATAGTACAAATAAATACTATACGAAATGGTTTTTTATTTTGTTGTTACATTCCAAACAAATAACCAATTATCACTTAATTTTAATTTAAAATTGAATTATTCTCAAAATTGTGATTTTCATTTAACATTAGACTTGCATACAACAGCGCCTGTGCATACGGACCGTTGATTTGATCACCTGAATTGTTTTAGCATTTCAAGGATTTTCAAGCAATTTGTCTTTTCATGGTACCAAAGTAAATTATAAGTAGATAAAAAGATATCCGCTAGTAAATATTATATGTATGTAAAGTTATTTGGGTCATGAAATTAATATTATTGCAAAATATTCAGCAACTTATCGGACTCCAATCAATCAAACACTGCCACTCAAAACTATCGGAAGAAATAACTATAGATTCTAATTATAGTCCTGAAGTCCAACAAAACATTTCGAGAAACACTAAAATATTGTCAATGCAGGTAACTTACTGCGGACTAAGAAATACCTCCAGCAAACTTGTTTCTGTTTGAACGTAGGTAATTTATTTATTTGTTCCAACCGAGTCAATTATAGACTATTTAATAGTCCACGAGCAATACCAATTAAAAATTCAGTTTTAGACCTTGTTTACTGAGGTTCCAATTCCACTTATACACTTGAAAAATTCATTTTAATCGTCTAATACTTACAACGAAGTTCATACGAGTGTGACTATTGATTGAAGTAATTCGGAAAAACAGAAATTGAATCATAACAAACGAAATCGAAGAATCGTATGGCTATTTCAATATAATATCTGAAACAACAATTTAAAATCAGTCTGGTTTAGTGTTTGAGAAGGAACAACATTTTCCGAAACGTAACAAGTTGTGATACATAACCTGGGACTACATTCTGGACGGCAAAACAAACCATTTATAAATTCTTCGAAAATGTTTATGCTAATCTTGATAGTTCTCTTGAATCAAACTAAACCATCGAAGCCTGACAAAAATTATTTGCCACCTGATTTAAAACTACAACATTTTCACAAATGTAATTTTCATTTAGCAATCTACAGGCAAACAATTCTACTTGAGCCTTTTTTGTATTCTAACCAACACAATCAACCTTGGACTATCTATTCCCACTCAGAACAAAATAAAATTAATTATACTGAGAAACAAACCACAGAAATGATTGGCAAAGAAATATGCGACGTAAATGTAATCATGGATCCAGGTAGTCTACGTAATGCTATCAATGCCCTCTACAGCTTTAGAGGATTTAGAGAGATGAGTCAATTTATTTTCGTACACACCATTCACAATAATTCAGAGAGTATCCAAATTTGGGGAAAATCTTTTAAACAATTTACAAAACATTTTAGTGCACACATTATGCACTTGTTCATTGATGTTAGTTGGAAAGCACAATTGTACATCCGAACAGCAATTGGAGAACATCTCGTAGAAATAACGAAAATTCATTCCATAGATTGGGAGTCGTTGAAGAATCATAAAACACAAAGTGAATATAATTTGAAATGTTTGGTGTTATTGCAACCTTACCAATTAAGTAGTATTGAAAAATGCGAATTAGAGAACCAACGTTTGGAGTCAAGGAATATAATTTGTTCACCATTGAAATATGAAATTGAATTACTTACTAAAAGTTTGAATTCTACACCCGTGTACATAAATAAACAAGGGAAAATACAAACTGAAAGCTTCAGTGCAATAATTGAGCCGACAATAATTAGTGTAGAATACCACCTTGGTTCAAAATCGGTGTTCAGAGACCATGAGAATTTCTACATCTTTTACTGCCTCGAAACAAAAATTAAATCCTCCGTATTTTTGCATTGGTTGAAAATTGGTTACGACAAAACTGGTTGGGTTTTAATTTGTGTATCATACTTGCTTTTTACATTATATGCGTACTTAAGCAAATCTTACTTTACTAAACATTCAAAGTGTAGATCTCTGCAGTTGTCGTGGCTGACTGGGATTTCACTGTTTTTCCGACAAGATCACAACATCATTTCGAAGAAAGTGCTTTTACTCTTTTCATTGTGCAGTTGGGTTTTATCAATATGTTACGAATCCTCGGTGACGGGAGAATACATAGTTCCTATTCAATTTCAACCCTTTCAAACATTCTCTCAGATTCTTGACGAAGGATTCAAAGTTTCTAGCTATGGTAAAATCAAAGATGAGCCTATATTATACGAATTGTTAGTAAAATATAATCTCACTTCTCGGATTACAGAATCTACACAATTCAGTCAGTTTGAAGGTCAAGAAGCGACAGTTAGAGATTTCGTAAAAAGCAAGCTTTTTACAGTTAAAACTATAAAAGAATTTAAAGCAAACCCGTTCAGTAACCTGCATTGTCACATTTTACCGGAACCGTTTCGTACTGAACGAATTTATTGGTCATTTATCTTTCGTTTTCAAGATGTATTTGAACAGTCTCTAGCGAAGTTAATATCGTCGGGGATATCTCAGTTTATACATGAAACCCATCAGTCAGTTAGTAGGGATACATTTGAACAAGCAGAAACCATCAAGTTTAATGATAAAAATCCGCACGCAATAAAGCTTGTGAATGGAATTTATTCAGTGTTTGTAATTGCTCTTGCATTGTTCATTGTAGCTTTTTGCGTGTTACTTTTTGAGATTTGGGCTAATCATAGATTCTCGGTAGCAAGCTTTACAAACATATTTTCCCACTTTTATTATCAAATGTGTACGATATTAAGCTTAATAGATATTTATTATATAAATTAATTTTCCACTTTTTCGTTAATCTTTTTTCAAGACTGTATCAGCAGGAAGCTTAGGGAAATTCTAATAGTACAATCTAACCGCGAGACCCTAATATAAAAATCAAATTATAAAGCATCCGGCCGACAAAACAGAGTTATGTTTTTCCGTAATACTTCTTTACAGAATCCGTGTTTTAGCTCTAAGAGCGGAGAATAAATAAAAGCAACTGCAACTTGTTGGAATCTTTTTCAGATTAACTTTATTTCAACTTGAGTCAAGGCATTTCAAACATTCAATAGAATGTAAATGTTAAGTAACAATTTACAAATACATTCTGTGTTCCTACATAATAATATTATGTAGGTATATACCTCCTAAATTTCATACATCACAAATAATTTGACCATTCAATCTCATGCATATGTGACCTAGATTTATTTATAGCTATGCTATAAAACTTTTCTTAGATTTCAGCATCTTTTCAATGTATCGGATATCATCTTCATTCTTTATTATTAACAGCTTAATAGATATATACCATCTAATAGCTAGTTTGCAGATATCACCAATTATTTTGAAATTTCCAATAACGGCAACGATGTAAAATCAAGTCGGTATTCTGAATAATTTTATCAACATAAGCAATTTAACGGGATAACGAACTCATATAAAAGTTTAATTAAAAATAGAAATTCAGAGAAATCAGCTTACCATGCTTGCGTGTGTGTTGAATATTTTGTTCACATCATTGAGTAACCAGAAAGAAAAAACACTTAGTGGATTGCTAATTTGCTAATTGTTCGTTGTTTCATCTGGTATTCTGTCTGGGCAGAATCATTGAATTATTAATTATCGTACGGCAATTTATGTGTTTCAATTTTCTGTCTGCATGCTTTTTATCCACGTATCAGATTATCACACATCATTGACGAAATTCTGCTAAGAATCAAATCTGGTATCTAGCGGTATCGAAAATTTTATACTTCCAAGGTTGATTTTGGATGCCTTATACGTGTGTCTTAAATATAGCAATTTTGGACTGAAAACATAATCTAAAGAATTAGTTAGAATGTTTTTAATGTTACTTTGTAAATTATGTAAATGAGTTTAGCCGAAATATAGATTCAGTCTACTTTTAGAGTTTTACTCAAATTGAACTTTCTACTCAAGATTTGGTTTAAAGGCATCCATTTTTGATATTGAAATTTCTTCGCTAAATAATAATACATTTAAAAAGAATCAATGTTTTTGCTTCTTGAGGTCATTTAAAAAAAACGAATTAACATTTATTTGTCAAGCTTTCGATAAATTGATAACCTTAATTCTTCTTGTCTTGTTGAATGAGGGTTGTATTCAACGAATAATGGTCTCAATAGAGTTATGGAATGATATTTTTGAATGAACGTGTTATATAAATTAGATAATATTGGAAACTATAATAATATGTTAAGTTGTTATTAGAAATCATGACTTTAAGTAACTACCTATATAAAAATTAGCTTTTAAATAATGGAAGTAGAATCGACGTGAACTCATTCTTTGAGTGTAGAGAAGCCTTTGTCGCTTTTGACATTGCTGCTTATTTCTTCCTCTGACACCTCTGTTATTGCTGTTGTTTTTGCTTACTTTACTAATTTGCAATTTTTGTGTACCTTGGATTTGGAAATCTTGTTCAATTAATTTACGATGATTTTAGTGAAAACGTGTGCACACAATTAATAGGTTGAAATGTAAAATGTTCCGTACACCCGTAAAAGATCCTAATACAGTCGTAAAAGAAACTAGGTCGTGTAAAAGGCAGTTAGTGTTGGAAAATACGGAAAGTGCGGATTCAACGGAAGGAAACAGAGTGGTGAAAAACCGTAAACTACAGCTAAACTCAGAAGACGACAGCGTAATAGCGGAAAACAGTTTTCAGCCTATCATGGGGATGACACTTACGAGTGCAGATTTTGCACGCATAGAATTAATCATTGGTGCAAAAATAGCTGAAATCAAGGTGGACATCATCAATGAATTCAAAGAAGTTGTAAAGCAAAGTGTAAAAGTTATTGAAGACAAAGTTGAAATTTTAGAACAAAAAGTGCAACGACTACAAAAAGAAGCGGATCTCTCACATAAAGCAAAACGAGAAAAGAATATTATTATAAGGGGGATACCAGAAGCTGGGCGTGAGACAGAATATGATCTATACAAAGAGCTCGGAAAATTGTGGGCAAAGATTGGAGTACCTGAAATGGATGTGGACGATACATACAGACTAGGTAAAACTGGAAAGAATAGACCTATAGTGGTGAAATTTGTACGAACTTATGATAAAAAGTTGGTGATGAAGAACAAGCGCAAATTAGGTCCATCTAATATATCCATCGACCATGACCTGACCGCAGCGGATCAACAATACGGAAAAGTGCTCAGAGAAAAGCTAAAAGAAATCCAGGATACTGACAAAGAGGTTTGGGGATCCATTAGAGGAAATACTTTATTTGTTTGGAAAAATCGCCGTCAACCGAAAATCGAAGAAAAATACTTTGTGACAAACTACAATCAAGTGGTGAAAGCAGAACTAAGACAAGAAGAAGCAATGACCCATTGACAAGCAAAGCCCATAGAGCCAGCGTTAAAGATTATTTTTAACAACATAGAAGGTATAGTAAATGTAAATAATTTTGACAGTTTCCTTAAAAAGAAATTCATACATGCTAGGTTAATGGCATTTGTAGAAACGTGGCATACGACAGAATTTAAAACAAAATTGTGGTGTCAGGAATATAATGTAATTCAATCACTAGCTAAGAAAGACCACGACAAAGGTAGAGCTAAAAAAGGAATTGTAGTTTTTTATGAAAGAAATTACTTCACTTTGTTAAATTCAAAGATACACGATAATTTTATTATTTTAACTCTACGGAACAAAGCCCTTAACAAAACATACATTTTTGTAACGGTTTATGTCCCACCAAATGAAATTGTTGAAGACGTATTGAATGAAATACAGGATTATATAAATGACTTATTGGACATATATTCGGATACAAAAGTAATATGGGCAGGAGACTTCAATAGTCGAATTGGTAATTTATCGGATGACTCTAATGATATTACCTGTACACATATAGTACAAAAAGATAGAAATGCATGCGATAAAGTTGTAAACTCAAAAGGTAACAAGCTAATTGAAAAGTGTATAGAGTCTAATATGATTATATTGAATGGTAGAACGGAAGGTGATTTGAATGGACAGTACACATTTCAGGGAAATGGAAGCAGTACTATAGACT
>JAQFYB010007186.1:0-11127 GCA_034694085.1 Pogonognathellus longicornis
ATTTGAAACAGGGCTATCTAAGGACTAAGTCAACCCCATGTATAAACTGCACTATAGTGTAGACTGATCACACGGTACAATTCCTAACCCTGTTGATTTGCAAATAACATGACTCACTTCCAGTTTAAGCCATTTATAATTTACAGGTCTGTGGTTTGGATCTTTTCAATATACGGAGTAGATTATTTGTAATGAATGAAATATACCCGCTATGCTACAATCTGTGTCTGAAGGATGAACAATTAATGAGGCGCATTGAATCCTAATGTCCTAACATACACTAACTTTTGGGTTCTCCCTCAATGGAAACTCCATTTAGGAAAGTGCGCAAATAACACTTTTTCTCATTATTTTATCAACGAATCGGCGATTTGTTACTTACAAGCTCATAAATCTTTATAGGCTACTCAAGCTCAACTTTTGACAATTATGATTCAACATTGCCATGTCGGGTTTCTAATCAGATAAACTGAAATAAAATTTTACTTAAAGATAAGATTGCAATAGGTTTCTTGAGAACTGTAAGTATGTAAGGGTAGGCATATAAAGACTTTAAAGACATGGTTTCATCCGAATCTTTAAATTACGTTACTGAGCTAAAAATAGCAACACATTTGTCAGTAATTTCACAACGCAATCCATTGGGTCACACAAGAGTGACTTGGATGGATGTGATGATGAAGTTTCTATCGTGATTTGCAACGAGGCATCACTTGAAGCCAAAAAAAGAAAAGTCAACATTAAATGAGAAAGGGGGATTTTTTGTACGTTACATCCTTGTTTGCTTCATTTAATTGTAGTTGAACTTAGAAAAAATGAAATTCTACTGGTTTCCGCAATTGATAGAAGAAAATGGAGTGAGTCCAGCCACAGAGGCTTAGATCAGAAGAGGACGATACTTTGCGAACTCAACTAGAAACTATCCCAGCAGCGTATTCATTAAAAAGGGGAGAAAGTACAGAAAAACTTTTCGCGATGCTGACTACGACTCTCCAGTAAAAGTAAGACGCAACTACGAAGCACTAAAGGGAACGAAAGAGAAAGGAAGACTATCTTGTCTACTTTAATGTAACAAAACGATTCTTTCCTTTACGACTTAAGATTTGAAAACAGTCTTTTATCTAACAATATGTACCTAAGCATGTAACTTCGATGTCTTTCTACAGATACAAGTAGAATCTAGCAAGGTTTTAGTTTTGTTTTGTAAGTATTAGTATTTGTAACACTACTTTGCAGAAGTATCCTTCTGGACGTGCGAATAGGAAAATGCACATATTTACTTGTCCTACTACAATAGCAGAATAACAAATCCTGGTATTTTCATACATTCGTTTGTAGTGTAAACAAAGTGCACACATGGTAATAGTTTGAATTGGATTTCCTTCAAGTACAACACACAGCGAGTTAAAAGTATTTGTGTTTAGACAAGGATAGGGAGAGTTGTTGGGTTATTTTGGGGTAGAGTTGTGGAAAAGTAATGTATGTATGCGGATTAACAATTGACGCACCTCGTTTTTAGTAACTCGATCCCAGTCGAGAAGAAGAAGTTGCAGGGAAACCTTTTCCAAGTGGTTGGCCTGCCCGGCCGCAGGTGGCAAATCGAAAACAAATGACTCGTTAAAAACAGGATTCAGAGTTCGTTTCTTGATGTGAGTTTTCTTCTTGGCGATTCTTTGTCCATCGTACAGTAAGTACATTTTTACGTATGGGTCGGCCAAACCTGTCACATCCATTTTTGGTAAGTTTCTGGCCTTCAGTACCACCACCGTTAGTCGATTCGCCGTTGGTTGCCAACAAAGTGATACCAAAACTTCTCCCCTTCCCTGTGAGCGCATCTGCAAAATAAACCAAACAAAAAATTACACTCGTGCAACGCTTCTTTTCATCTCAAAACCTAAACCCATAACATTTCTATCGTATCAACAAAGAACTCCAATATGCATTGCTATACATACACCCATTTAGTGATTATGAATCCAACAGTCTCCTTTCAATGAAAATTGTAAAGTAATACATGTTATGCATATTATGTAACTATACTTTGAAAGGAAATATTCGTTCTTTTAGATTGCACCACAGTCCCTTTCATTCATTATCGTACACATATGCACATACAAGTGTAATGAAGATTCCCCAAAAGGCAGAAGCAAGTAAAGTAAATAATATGCTGTAATATACACAATCCAGTATCTCTACATGTGTTTCATAGTTAGCGATATGGCTTTTACAATTAGTCAAATCCTTTACCATCCTCAGTCCACTTCATTGCAAATGAGAACTTGAAAAGGCAGGGAATTTCTTTGATCTTGCACAAAATCAAATAAAAGCAAACTCATTGAATGTTGCAACTACAACACAAAGTAGAGTTGTATGTAGTACACCAAGTACAAAATGATGGAACATTCTTTTACAGGTTTACTGATTACCGTAGGTGTATTAAATATTCTTGATATTTGCTGTTGCTTTTGAATTCTGATTCCCATTTATTTATTTATTTTTCATTTTATTGATACTTGCTATTTGTTTACAATTTTGTTGGAAAATGTCTTCAAAACAGTGAAAGGACCAAATCATAAGAACGTGAGTACCAATACCAATCCTACGTACATTTATGAGGCACATAAACATACCACACAGGCCACAGACACATTACTAAAGAGTAAACGAATCTCCCTTCTGAAAAATGCTTTGAGAGCTTTATAAAATGTATGCTATGTAATGCACAATGCAGATACCTTGACGTTTTGGTAGTAGGTTGAAATGTGAAAACTTATTCAGTTAGGTATTATTGCTGCAGAAAGCAAACTACCTATAAGCATTTTCCCCACATCAAAACTCTTGAACCATCTAAGAGTCTATCGAGCTTCCTGTCCGCTTCAGCTGACATTTTAAATTCATTAGCTGTCAAGCAGTCAAGAGCCACTCTGCGTTCTACTTGCAGAAGTCAGACTGAGTCTCATCTCTATACAGTCACTACCTACTATTCATGCACTTTTCATACATGTTCTTGTAATACGATCCGTTATTTTCATTTTATATTGCAGTGCACAAACTCTATATGTAAATTTAACTTTGAAAATATCATGATAGGGCTAAGTACAAAGATGATAAGACTAGATACGTAGAAAATATGACACGACATGAGCACAAACGCACAAAGAATTTTGCAACTTAGCCAGACAAAATCTTGCTAGAATACATTATCAGTTAAAGCGTATGTAAGCACTTACTAGAAACCTATAACCACCTATGTATAAAATGTACATAGGTTTATACATACTACTTGTAAAAGTATAGTACACTCAATATTATTATACCGATGCAATCCTATCTAAGTGCACAAAACATGTATGTCAATGTAAAGCTACTAAACTAGTAGTCTTGGGCTTTGGCACCCAAGTGGAATCAACTATTATAGAAAGGGGAATAAATAACTAATACATATATACAATATTCACATGTTAGTAGAACAAAGTTATATGTAGATAGCTAAATACAGGATGTGTGTGTAGTTTCCCTATAGGAGTGAAAGTTGACTGGAAATCTAAAAGCAGTTACTGTAAAAGGATTCTGTTCAGAATCAGAGAGTTGCAAATGAAAAATAACGAGTTCAGTTTCAGTGAAGCTCTCTGGGTTTTGGGTCTGGTGAAGGGAAGAGTCCTAACATGTGATTCCATTGAGACTCCCACCTCTCTGTCTGTGCATTGTAAATATATGATGTGTGTGCTAACAATCCCCTACTAATTAATCTTTCCACTCTGTTGCCAACTATAAAATGCTACATACTATCCAATCTAGGTTACGTATTTAACTTTATGTACAGTGTTACTAATATATATCCCTCCTACTACTACAACTAAGCGATATTTATCTGAACTTTTATTACACGTATTACATTACACAACATAGTTACGCAAGTAAACGTATATAGGGCTCTAATAATATAACATAATAGGCTAAAATGTGAAAAGAGGCAGGTAGTGAAATTTATATTCTATTATTTTGACAACTGTAATACTTCCTGTCAAAATAACAAGCTAATGCGTTTTCCCCTGACGGGAAAGTCGTGTGATTGTCATAAATGATGGACGCAAAGCACTCAAAGAAATTTAATAACGATGACAAGAAAGATTGGCTGTCATTGCTCTGGAGATTGTACACGAACATTTCATAAAATGTATCCACTATGTGAGTGCACGTCAAAACTCCAAACGAATAGATCTTTAGAGAAGTATCATCTTCTGAATCATGAAGTGGCAACACACACTTCTCCTCACAAATGAATAAAGACAGTCAAAGTAAATATCTTCTTCTCCGAAACCAACAGACGCTCACAGCCTCACAATTTCTCATATTTTATACAAATGAAGTTTTAACAGTTCTAAGATGTTTCTGCCTCTTCTTCTCTTCATAATAATGTTTTGCGTATAGAGTCCTGGAAATAGTTTGTGTATTCAGAAGAGTAAAGGAGAGCTTGGTTTGCTGGAAATTGCTTTACGCGTAGGTGTACAAAGTACATGCAGCCATTCTATCTGTATAATATACCTAGGTACAAATTCTTCCAGCTGCAGTAGGTAAGAGAAATCTTCCACTTAAATAAAGAGTAAACCGGTGACGGAAACCAAACATCAGAATGACATTAGGCCATCATGAATAATAACTCAATTTGTGAAAATGAAAATGTCTTTTCATTGTAAGTTAACAATGTTATTACGCTTCTCACAGAGCTCCTGATTTAATTCCCCTCTCATGCTTACATTATCACAGATATATACACAAACATAACTGTAGCCCCAAATTTCGTTACGCGGAACTTCAGATGTAGAAATACATTAGCATCATCATCATTTATTCTCATAGGGATACATTAATATAAGCACAGATAGGTACTATACTACAATGTGGGAACAATAGGAAAATTAACTTATACTACAAATTGTAGTATAAGTCTACAATAGCCCTCTCAGAATTTCTTCGGAGTAATACACTTAGTCTGTTTACTAGTTGATGAATTATTCTACCATACCGTTAATAAATGTCTCCAGAGAGAGACCTCGCTTATGACGTCATGTCAATATCTTTCGTATCTTTATGACATCATACTTCATTAAGTATGTAAATAAGTACGTTGAAGACTACTAGGAAGAAATATTTTGTAAACAAGCCTTAAAATATTGACGGAATTTCTCAAGATGCTCCAAAAGACATTTGTTTCGTGCTCAAATAAAATTGTAACAAGAAATAGGAAATACAAATCAAATTCTTTACAGTTGGTATGTCGTACTGTAATAAATTATAATACTGGCCAAATATTGATATTATCAAATCGATACTTATCAATATTATTCATGTCATCATGTCTAGGTATATGTACATAGAATGGATGTATCATGTATGGTAATGATTTTGACAAATCCTCAAGGTTTAAAGCTAGCTATACCTATATACTAATATAGTAGAAAAGGTAAATGGTAAATCATGGGAAGACACTTCTAATCATTTTAGAATAAGCAGGTTTAGTATTGCTCCGAACTTTCTGCAAATGTGCTTTCTCTTTCTGCACAGAGAACCATGGAATATGTTAAAGTTCAACAATGACCTTAGCGTTGTAAGGATGTGAAGGAACAAATATCATTCGGTCTTCGATAGAATTTAATTATGCCATGTCTTTCAGCATACAATCATTTTCCTTTCAGCCACTAAAAGGCAAGACGGTTACGAAGTTCTATAAATGCATTTCGATTTATAACTTGTGAATGCTCGGATTGAAATTGGTTATTTAGTTCCAGTGAGTAAATGAAAAAGTTTGTGAAATTGAATTCAAACCACCGAAAAGGTTCTTATAGTTTGGCATTTCACTTACATGCTAACTACATTTATATTACATTGTTTATAGCTACCTACATTCTAGTGCAATATGTAGACATAATACATAATATCCTGTATTACTTGTAAACAAGAATTGAAACACAGTAATAAATACTCTATTTGTATACGAACAAAATAAAAAAGCATACAGAAAACTGATTTCACACGTGTAGAAAAGCACCTACAGTATAATGTATTTATATTTTTGGAATAATTTTCTGTCACGTGTGTGAAAGCAAAAACACACATGCCGTTAGTCACGTTTGCATACATAAGAGAAAATTACCTTTAAATTCCTTGACTGAATATCCCTTGAAATATCAAGCTGGTGGTTGTCCGTTTCTGGTAACTCGAGGGCAGATAAGGGGCAGAAGACCTCTCCAATTACGTCATCGCGAGAATAACGATCAAAACTCAAAACCACGAAATGCAGAGTGATTGCCTGTAAAAGGAAAAGAATTTTATACATACATATTCATATAATCATTTTATACATCCTGATTTCTCTTTTAATGCGTATAAGGTAATATTTTACTCTCCACACAAATCTGAACGAAAGTGCTTGTGTTAAGTATGCGTAGCACTCTGATGTATTCACTACGTGTTCCTATTGGTATGTATAAGTAAGTACCTAATTTAAAAAGATACAGGTAATTCCATACTCATCTTAGTCATTGACGTC
Organism: Pogonognathellus longicornis; assembly: GCA_034694085.1. NCBI lineage: Eukaryota > Metazoa > Arthropoda > Collembola > Entomobryomorpha > Tomoceridae > Pogonognathellus > Pogonognathellus longicornis. Next base: position 6,551 of record JAQFYB010007186.1, read on the forward strand.
TGTAATATTTTACGCAGATACTTTGCTTTTTTGCTGACGTAGGAAATGTAAAGGGATTGTTGGAAATAAAATGACTTGAAAAGGCTTTCTGTTTTCTCTAAACCATAATAAATGATCTTATTTAAATACTTAAGCTCGTTCGTCTGCCTACCTGGAAGGAAAATTGTGAAATAACGTCTACACATTACGCATTTGTAAGTACCTAAATCTAAAAATATAAAATACTTGGCAATCTCTGACTTATTGTCAGTCAAGAGGAAAAGAAAAAGCAGGTATGTATATGTATAGTGTATAGCATACTTTTACTAGGTATATTATTATATTTACATACACACGTACCTATCTTATATTATAAAATTATTTATATTTTTATACATTTTGATGGCTCATATACTGTTATATATAAAAAACATCTATCCCTGTATTTTCTGTCAGTCTTTAAATTACAAATTACAATATCATACAGCCCGAGATTACAACGAACTCAAGGAGGCAGACCGTGAAGAACTCATGAATATAAATGACACCAACATCACTGTGAATCTGGTTAAACGTGAACTGTGGAAAAATCCGTCATTTGTAAATATTATGATGATGCTGATGCTGATCTTACATATGCGTTTACTTCCACTCTTCCTCCTCTCCTTCTACACACACAACATATCTGTACTATACAAGAAGTGAAAGTGAACCACATTCTCCTTTCCAAAAAAAAATAAACCACGTCTTACGTTTCCCCTTTACATTTACTTTCCCAGTAAGTGTATTATTCCCCCTATGTTGCATCTCTAATCTTCACTCTAAAATTCATGCCGTAAATGTATACCGTCACATATCCCCAGTCGACTACAACCTAAAATTACACTGGACATACATTTTATACTTCTTGGTACTACAAGTACAGACTACAACATCCTACTTACTACTTTACTACAAATGACTACAATGGAGATTCGAGTTCACTCATACTCACATTGTGCTCTAACATATCCGTACATAGGTACACATATAAACTGTAAAATATCTCGTATAACTAGTAAAGCAAATAGGTACACAACCAATTTTAAACATGGAGCATTTATATCACATACTATGGATGAGTAAGCTGTTCACTACGCTCCACTGGATACAGAAGAGTAACAATAAGAGCATGAGATAAGTCTGCTGAAGATATCTATCCCACAAGAACTTTCGAAACTTTCTCCCATTCATACTCACAATGATCATTACTCTCATCACTGCATTGTAGTCAAAGTACACACTACTTCCACGTATGTTCTAATATAAATACATTTTATACAACCACACTATAATTTACTCCAAATCTAAATCGTATTACACATACATAACAAGATTCTTCATTCAGCCTCTTGTAGTTCCTATAAAAGAATCATTTCATTTTCTAAAGAGCAATGCCAAGGAGGATCTACCAGCTCAAATCTTCATAAGAAGATAACAGTACCTACCTACTACCTACGCTGTTCATAAGCACACTTTATAGTAGTAAAATACTATGTATCTTTATAATATGTATTTCAGCGTATTTGTGCCTTTAATACAATATTCGTTGAGCTCTAGTAAGTACAAGCACAATGTTGCATTACCAGCAGATCTGAGTTCTATCAACTTGTCAGGTAATCCGTAGGTATTGTGCTTGTTGTAAAAGAAAAGAACGAGAATTACTTCAGGTTGCCTGGAAACTCATCCTGTTCCTCTCCAGCAGCTTTCAGATAAGTCGAACGCTCAACTGGCTACGTACTTCCTTACTCATTGACCAATTGTACATGTTTCATGTCCCAATAGCAAATGCTACAGAAACAATGTAATGCACTGTAATGAACGTGTGCACTGAATCTTAAGACATCTTTTTAAACTTCTAGTACAGAAAATAATTGCGTGTAAGTACGTGAGACTTAAATACAATTGTACATCATGTAATTATACAAGTGCAATTACTAAGCTATTGTCCTAGTAAAAAGCTTAACTAAGTAGTTGCAAAAAATCTAATTACCAAGTACTCATTATGTAGGGTAAGTGTATTTAGGTTCTAAAAAGTTGTGTACAAGTGAAGTGTATAAAGAGTGTGAGAGTTGAGATTTTGAAGGGTTCTTTTCTTACTTGGAGCTGATTGGGTTGTATTCCGTAGAAGGTGAAGTCCTCATCATAGATAGGCTGTCGAGTGTGTCTCAAGACTCGAGTCTTCACCCTCTGTTGCTTCTCGGGTAGCAATTGCAATTTCACATACGGATCGCAAGTCATCAACGTCGTATCTTTCACCGGAAGATCTTCACACTTCAGTACTGTCACTATCAGAGCTCCTTTTTCATCCTTGTACCTGCAATTCAATGTAAAGACATATTATAGCTGCAATCTGTTACCAGATACATGTGCCACAAATAATAATCTTACAGTAGCTATACGAAATATTGAAACTTGAAGAACTAGACAGGTAAGGCAAGACTGAAATTCAAGTCATGCTTTATCTTGTTAGTAGCAACATAATATACTATTTGCAACAAATATCTAACCAGACCCAGCAGCCAAAACGGTCATATCTCTGTGTACACTCTGCGGTACTTTCTATAGTTTGGGTTACATTACAAGAGACGAGGCTCTAACGTTCCTCAAGTACACAACGCGTATCTAGTATCTGCAGACGCAATCAGTCTTCCATCCAACAAACCAAAACGATCGCGAGTAGCGACACTGACAAATATCCCCCACGCTCTAATTCCAACCTTACATCCAAGTGGCAGTGTATATAGCAGAGTAGCACAGTAATAGTAATAATATATTATCCACATTACTTACAGCATAGTATTTCATAGACTAATTTATTTTATGTAAGTACATAGTATGGGTAGATAAATGTATCATCGATACAATATTGGATTGGAGGAGGTATAAACTATAAACATACTTAATATGCATCCATATCAATAGACATGAATAAAAGTATCCAGCTCAAGGGCTCAAGTAATACAGAAGATATTTTATCGGTATTATTTTACATACCTGACACGAAATTCTAAATTCAAGTGTTATTTCAAGTCTATCTGTAACAAACACACAGTTCTAGTGTTGTATATTTTGACCCGATATGAAGACATCAAAAACTTTACATCTACACTCACGCACAATTCAAAACGAAGTTGCGTTGTTTAAAAAGCTAATAAATCTCACAATTTATGCTATGCATTGTGTATACTACAGGGTATTTCAGTTATTGCTTACGCTATTTAATACATGGGTAGTCCTTTCGCTATACTTTGTAAAAAAAACTCAAGGGTAAGCTGCTGTAAGTTGGGTACTTTAAGCCTGCTGTAAGTTGCGTACTTTAAGCCTGCTGTAAGTTGCGTACTTTAAGCCTGCTGTAAGTTGCGTACTTTAAGCCTGCTGTAAGTTGGGTACTTTAAACCTGCTGTAAGTTGGGTAATGTAAGACTGCTGTAAGCTGGGTACTGGGTAATTTAAGCCTGCTGCAAGTTGGGTAACCATTTTTTTGATAAGTTGGGCTGATGAAGGGCAACCATTGGAGTACCAACTGATATTATAAAAAGAAATGAGACAAAAATAGTAGCGTTCTTAACCTGTGCTTAATGTGGAACACTAGTGAAGTGACTGTCACAGTGGTAGTAAATTTAGTAAGCAGTTATTGGATATGGCCTATAGGGATGTATAGACTGACAAGATAGCAATCTGCTTAATATCATTCGTTAATCTCCGTTAATAATTGATTGCCCAACTTACAGCACCGCTGCTGCAAGTTGGGTAAAAAAGTACCCAGAAATAAAATTACGACATGACAAATTTACAGCATATAAAATTAGTAAAAATAATTGAATTGGTGCATAAGAAACAGCTTTAAATGATACGCTTCATAAAACCTTGTATGTAAAATATTTCAGGTGAATAAGAAATTTTTTTATTCACCAAATTACCCAACTTACAGCAGTTTACCCAACTCTTCTATTTTGAGCAGCTGGTAGTTCGGAGATAGCAATTTCTAATACTTTTTAACGCACGTAAAAGAAAGTGCATGTCTATTAAATAGACTTCGTATCTTATAATATTTTCTAGTCTGTAAGTACTCAACATAAATCAGTGTGTCTGTCACGGGAGTAAACATGAAAAGGATGCTTACTAAAAAGGTTGCATGTTATTTCCTTATGTTTACTGAAAACGTAAAAGTGTTATTATACATTATATCAAGCAATAAATTTTGTGGAACTTCGACAAATAAAAGTATCTTCTTTAGACTTTAAATAAAGAGCCCCTATTCTTAGAATCCGCAAAACACACATATCATAGAATGAATATCGAAGAGGAAAATAAATATATAAACATCTCTCCCGTCACGTGGTCCTTTATGTAGAATGAGAAAGTGCCACAAACAAGGCAACGTTGGAAAGATGTGCTTGTTTGAACTGTTACTCAAATAGTAATAGTAGGGTTATACATTCCAGAAGCGTTTCAGATTAAAGAGTTTAAAATCAGAAGTAATTTTTCTCCTACGAATTGAATGGTCTGCTTATTTTGCCGATCAGAAGCGATTTTTCTCCTACGAATTTTTATTTC
>JAQFYB010007187.1:0-11125 GCA_034694085.1 Pogonognathellus longicornis
CTATTCTCAATAGATTAAACTAAATCCCCAATCTGTGTGTTTTCTCCTGCTACTATTATTTACGTGCTGCGGGTGCCTTGCTCTGGATTCTGTTCAACCTGTAAAAGTTTCGAATTTGTCGAAAAATTTTAATGACGCAATTGAAATAGTAGACACAACTGTTGAAATGATCCCAGTATTGCCTTCATTTCCGGATGAAAAGATCTTCGGTGACGTTGGGAAACCTGAAGAGTGTGGAGGAGACTACGGCTGTCATTGTAACAGAACCAATCCTTGCAGTCAAGAAAAAAATCTAGAATGCGTTGACGATACCGTAAGTTTATCATTTCAATGAAAATAAAATATCGAGACAATAAACATCAAAAAGGTAGTGTGTACTTTAAGGATCTTTCAAGCCAAAATCACAACTTAAAATTTTTGCGTGTTTTAAATTACAGTGCGTCTGTAGGCATCCCATGCATCGGATTTACGACGAAAATCAGGAAGAATGTGTTATTATTGTTGATGCCCCTTGTAATGAAAACTCCGGACCGAGATGTATTCCGAACGCAAAATGTTTCCTTAAATCTTGCCGATGCCACTTGACCTTCAGTCCTGCAAATGAGAGTACCGTGTGTTTATTGAATGCCTACGAATATTGTACAGCTCACGAGTGTAACATTGAGAAAGGTCTGGGCTGCAAAAATAATATGTGTCAATGTATGGATTCCCTGTACATTTACAGTGCTCTGGCATCTCGATGCATTAGCCCAGACCAAACGATTAAGAAGTTTGCAAGAATCGCTGGAGCTACTGTTGTCCAAGAAGTTGCTGATGGAACTATAAGGCATGGTGTAAATGTTATTATCCACTTTCTATCACTTCCATGGAAAATGTTTTCAGCTTTCGGTTGATAAATGATTTTTCACATGCATTAACATGCCTACTGGACCCTACAATTCTGTTATAAGATTTTAGCTCAGATTTTTATATTGTCTATGTGTAGTATAGTATAAATCATTTCAGCAAATCAATTACATATTAATTCACATTTCTGTAAAGCTGAGATTTTAATAATTAGTGCATGTAATACATCAAAAACAGTGCATTTTGGAGTATACTTACCTAGGTATATTTATAAATATGCATTAAAATGCATGACACCCTTTTTTGTATACGATTTAATTCAAATACTAAAGTATGGTTTTGTCAAAACTGGTTAGATTATGTAAGAGAAGGTTTAAATATTTGGACTATATAATGACTATCAAGAAAAGTGTTGCTTTTTAAGTTATGTTGTTATGTTTCACTTTTAATAAATAATCGTCGTTCATTAACATGACTATGATTCCGTGACTGTTAAGGTTGGCGATTCCGATGTTCCCTTAGATTTGCTTAATATTTTGACGCTTGACATGTGAACTGTGTCCGCATGCCTCAAACAAAATTCAAGTTGGTCATTTGATGGAAATCTAATGGTTCTACAAAAAATGATTGTGTGATGATGTCACTTGTGAGATAATAAAACTAATGCTCTTAGTCCTTATTATGGTTCTTGAATATAAATCCTGTAATTTGCATAGCAAATTATACATTTTACACACACAACAACAAAAGAGCTACCTATAACCACGTACAACTTCAACACATCTTTTTCAAGTTTCACAGTGAACTCAACATACCATTTTATTTTGGCCATTTGCATTATGCTTCTATTACCCTAAAATGTTTTTAACCAAAACCAATTGTACATAGTAAATACTTAAATTGTTTATTGTAAGGATTGTAATTGTATAATTAAATAAAAAACCTCAAATACTGATGCGGATTATTTATAGCAACTTTAATAATGGCAATGCTTAAAGATATCATTTAGGTAATTATATGCAGAGAATTGCAGACACCTAATAAAATGGAATTGGGACGATTTTGCACTACTACTATAAATTTTTATTTGATTTTTGACTGCTAATGAACAATGAATAATTAGTTTCATAAGTGTGACTAAATTTTTACTCCACATCCTCAAATTATTGGCACTTGTAGACGCTCTGGTTAAAGATTAAGATACGTGTAATTGGTGTTTCACATCATTATTGTTAACTTCAATTATTACATCATTGTCAACCTTACTACAACTACTTGTCTGTATCTATTACTTAATACATCAATGTTGAATTGGACTATAAAAGCTATACATAATGTTTCGAAGTGTTACCAAGTACTATTAGGTATAGTATTTTAATTGGCACGTACATGGCAGCAAAACTGCAAATAAAGGAACAAGTAAATGTATTATCTATTACAAGCTATGAAGACTGTTGAGTATCTATAGGTATAACGTATAAAAAGTAAGTTAAACCAACGAAGCATGCAAAACCATACTTTACTTGAGTTCTTTTCTTATTATTAGGAAGTCTTAATGTTTACTTGTCAAAACGCATTGACCGCATTTGCCAAACGTTTACAACAAATATTGTGAAATTGGATTAATTGTAATTCATTTCTTTACACGTTACCATTACACTGGCTTTGGCGCAAGAGGTGTTAAACATTACTGCGTGTGAGTTTAAGACTTCACCCTACCTTGCACTTTTAACAATTTTGTTAAGTCATAGATCTAAAAACAAATGTAATGTATTAAAGCATGCACAATCGTTACATATATGATTTCATGTATACACTTTTATTTTATTTTGCTTTAGCTTGACCTGGGTTTCAGTCTAAGTTTTATTCTCTAACAGTTGTTGTATCATGTAATCTGCTGTAGTAATACTGTGGTATTAAAATATATATTATATACATACGATCCCAAAATAAGCATTTAATTTGTATTTTACTTTAAAATGCCCACAATTGTGAGGGCTGAGAGTTTCTTCTTCAAACGTGATTTCGAATTATTGCGTTATTTCCGAGAAATACATAGAGCTCCAATTAAAATATAACCATGAAGGTATGAGTGATTTTTTTAAATTTAAACATACCTAATTTTATTATCTTACGAGATTACATAGTTATAATATTATTGAAAGTGTATTCAATTTTGTGATGTTATTACGCAGCCTCAAATCATTGTGGTGACGAAACTTCTTTTACAATTTCTTGTGTCACTGCCACTCGTCGGAGGAGAAGCTGACGAAAATCTATCAATTTTTTCACCAGCTCAAGGATTAGAACCTCCAGGAGTTATTGATTCTCATCAAAATGTTCCCCCATATAAATTTACTCACAGCAGAAAGAAATCGATTGGATACAATTCTGAATATGCTTTGGATTATGGTTCAAAATGTAACTCCAAGCGTCCATGCAATAAAGAAAAGTTCCTAGAGTGCGTCGACGACAAGTGTATTTGTGAGAATTCTATGCACCGAACTTATGACACTGCTCTACAACAGTGTGTCATTTTGGTGGGTCATCGTTGTGCACATTTACCAGGCCCTAAAACTTGTGTGCTCCATGCAGAATGTGATATTCTAGGAAAATGTCGCTGTAAATCGGGATATAGTGCCAATTCAAAGAAAATATGCCTGGTTGATTACGGTAGATATTGTCAAGCTAATCAATGCAACAGTGATAAAGGTTTGGCATGCAAAGAAGGGAAATGTGTTTGCCTAGACTCAATGTATGTGTGGATACCTTTTCAAAAACGTTGCTTAGATCCTCAAGAGTTTCTAATAAGTGTTGTCAAACTGATTGGATCAACCTTGGAAAGCACCCCGGGTGCAGGACAAATATTAAGACTTGCTACTGGAGGGTTGCAGTTGCATCTAGGTTGATAAGTCATACATATTTATACTACAGATATATACAATTCAAACAAGGATGTGTTTTGTTACATTTTATTTCTACTAATACAATAGGTTTATCATTTATAAATTAAATTCCGCCAATTCATCTCATAATGTATTGCAAAAAATGAATCAATTTTTTAAATTGTCAATCTGTGTACATTCAACATTATGTTATTTTAAATATCACGGACTTTTTAGCATAGCTTAATCCATCGGTTTTCCTCGTCCAACGGGCCATACAGATCTGCATCTGCTTTGAATGTTCAAAACATAATCCCTTTTATGTGTGGTTCCTGATTTTTGAGGATAAATAAATACAGTATTATGTAATAAAAATAATAAATGCAATACAATTATTGTCTTAATTAACACTTAAATCGTAAACAATTTATTTTTATGTAATATTAACCAATATAGCAATAGAAACTACCAATAGAAAGTCCCTTACCTAGAAAAACTCCTTTTATATGGAACATGTATTTCCTGAAATATAATAAAATGGATTAATGATTTATAAATGTATAGTGTATCCTAGATTAGATGTAGAAAAGAAAGGCATTTTTAAGGCGAGGTATACACTTATTTTTATGCTAACTGGGGCTTATCAGCGCAAATTGTGTTTAAAATGTTGTCATAATATATTGTTCATAGTTCAATCTTTGGTGTTTGTTTGAGAAAGTTAAAAAAAATTGAAGTGATAAAAGTATATAGCAAATTTTGAATAAAAAAGAGTGGAGAAATACACGGAGGTCGTAGAAAATGTGTATTAGACAAGTCAATAATTACATAAATGAGTTTAAGTGCCCTTCAGAAATTTGTTCTCATTTTTATGAGACTACTCATTTATTGAAACTGAATTTATTGAAAAATTGAAACTTTTCAAAATTAAGTTCTCATTGCGCAAAGATTTGCATTTAAGATCTTCTCATTACTTCTAAATCATAACCCAAATACATGCGATTTGTTGAGACATGTTTATGGACAATGATAACATGAACGTTACATATCAGAATTAAGCCGTTCAGAGTGATATTGTGTTCATTCGAGAGTGGCGTCATTGCGAGCGTGTTGTTTCACAAAGGTCTTTGTTCACAAACGTTACTTCTGTTCGTGTAGCACGACTTGTGTACTGGGAACACCATTTCTTTGTTCGTAAACGTTATAAATCAGCATTTAGACTCTGTTAAAAACTACATGTTCGGTTTTATTGTTATAGTTATAATATATCGTCACATTAATTCTGAAATGTAACTTGTCAGTTTTGCCTTTCAGTTAGTAATACCAAGGTGTTAAAAAACTACTAAAAAACTGCAGAGTTTAATATACACCTTGCTAAATAAGGTCAACATGCTAAATGGTAGTAATTTTGCAAAAGTTAATAAAAAACTATAAATATTAAACAGGGGCATATCCAGGTAACACGCTGGGGGGGGGGGGCTTGAGCAACCCTTGGTCAAATATGTCAACTTTTCGCGTGCAACGTGAAAAAATTTAGCAAATTTGGAACCAAATTCAATATGAAATTTATCAAATTCTCGCCTAGCTTGAATTTTTTTAGCAAAAGGTCAAAATCAATAGAAATTAGGGCACCATCAGCATCAGGGCCTAAACTTACTCGTGTGGACAGGAAATTTCATACTGTTTTTTTTCTCCTTCTTGCCACTGTGTAGTTTCCCATACAGATGTACGAAACGACCCAGTCACAGCAAACTTATAAATTTTATTGTTTACCGTCCAGTAAATAATTTTTCTCATTCTTCCGGTGCTGTATTTTTGACTCCGTCCACTTGCCCACCGATAAGTTCCAAGAAGTCTAATTTCTTTTTGATTTTCGCAAAATATATTTACCCCATACAAGCAGGGCTCCACTTTTTTTGCGAAAGGCCAATACTTTGCCGTCCACTCCCACAAAACGTAAAATGCCGTGAAAAATGAATAATTGTCACAACGCACCTCTTGATCTATTGTGAATGCCCCATTAAGACTGAAATTAAATTGTAAAAAAATGCTTAAATCAGGAGAATAATTATAAACTCATTGACTATGTAGGATGTAGTTTATAAGTCGAAGAAGATTCATTGTAGAAAGTTCGACTAATTCTTTAATTAATTAAATTATAATTATTTATAAGGTAATTTTAATGTATTGAATACACTGCTCCCCCACCTCTTCTTTATACTTGGGTTAAACCAAGCTAATAATTATTACTGTTTCCAAACAAAATGTACCTAGTCATCTCATTATTTCCACACATTTTGCAGTGAGCAATACCTTTTCAAATAATATATGTAATGAAATACTAATTCATTGACATAAGTCATTATTGCATTAAAACCGAATTAACAATTTATTATTATAATCAACAATCAAGCATTATAAATTAACTTATAGCAAAATAAAAAATTGCAGTATGTATTATTAGAGTATTACTATAATTTAATACAATAGGAATAATAAGTTAATTAAATTTTTGACATGCATATTGTTAATTAAAAAAGGGAATACTCACTGCCTAGTAACTCGTACTTGTGGTCTTATCTGCACCAGTTCCATCGACGAAATTAGGTCTTGATCTTCATCGTCGTCGTCATCGAAGTCATCAGGGCTTCTCATTCTTTTAGTTGTACTCAGGGCCCTAATTTAATAACAATAATTAATTTTTGATTTTCCAAAATATTGCGTCATTTTATTACTACCTAATTTTAGCAATGCCAAAATATGTAAGAAAATATGTATATTTGGAAAAACTTTAAATACCTATGTGAAATATTTTTTTATGATATAAGTAACATCATCTCTATTTGGGCTAAAATAAACTAATACTAAGTTTAGGAACTGTACCTAATCTCTGTGCAAATATGTATAAAACTATTTCTCCGATCCTGATTATGTATGTAAAGATTTCTGTAATTTGTTCTTAAGGGATCTTGCAAGATCACCATTTATAATTAATTTTACCTACAATACCAAAAACTTTAATTTATTGTTCGATCTGTGTTAATTTGTTTGAATCATTTGTACAATCATGTAATGTACAAAATTGTGTTTATGTACCCTTTTCAGCGTGTTTGGGCAATCACATAATGTTTGCCCCAATGATTTCAAATCAAATTAAGTTCTTCACCCTAACCTAACTTTTTAAGAGACATTATTCACACTATCTATCTGCAGTGCAAGAAATCAGTCTCTAAGTTCAAATAATTTTTCGTGAGACTGGAAAAATATTAATAAAAAATAATATTTTCAGTCTGTGTTTCGTCATTTATTTAGAACATGAATATTTTGTACAGCAATTAAAAATTAAGATTACCTGCTTCCGCGACAAGTTTCGAAAACGAACGAAAGGACAATGTATGTCAGTGTTATTTTACACAAAAACATGTTCGGTAAATTATCACTTGGCTGAAAATGTTTAAGTGGATCTTTGTATATTTGAGTTTAACTTTTATACTAAATTATTTACCAAAGGTAAATTCAAATTACAAACATAAATAAACAATTTCATTTTACATGTCAAGTCATCGTTATAATCTTATAGAGTCAGAAAACGTGCGGTTCACTCTATTTCAATTTACCAACTATGATTTTATAAGTATATCATACTGTTCATAAACGAAACATGTTTACTGATGCACATTTTAATAGTTTAAATATATGCTGATAACTTTCATTTCATTTACTCAGCAAAAACATTCATTCGATATAAAAAGTAGCTAATAAAACTAACGTTGAAAAGAAAGTAGGAATGGTTCCGCTATAATTGTGTTGTTTGAATTTGAATCGCCTTGAAAATATAAAATACAACTACATACAATGAAAATCTGTAAAGTTACGTTTTATGTTTTAGGAAGTACAATTCATCAACTCGGTTTATATTTTTATTTAATGTGGTACTCCGATACTTTATGGCTTTCAATTTCCCGTCTGTATTTTCGCTGTGTTTCTGTACAAGCCAGTTAAGTCGCAAAGCAAAGGTATGTTTTTCGAAGTCAGTAGATAGATATACAACTATTTTAAAATAATAAGTGTACAAATAATCTTTTATTCATATTAACAATTCTTTGATCATGTGCTTGATTTTTGTCTCAAAACTGTCTCACGAAAATAAAAATGTCAAATGAAATTAATTATGAGCTCAGCTTCAGCAACTAGGATCGTTAAGGTAGATGCCAATTTTCCTCATGACCCTCTTTTGAACGTTCATGATTGAAGAGGAAGCATAAGGATTTGAATTGGGGTAAAAAAAGTCATCCATGTGTTCTCCGTCTATAAATTAATTAAGAAGAATTGAATTGCATGTTTAAAAACTATAAAAGCTAACAATAAGTTGGTAGTGGGATTGGTATTAGGTAAATATGAATTACTTGGAATGTAATAAACCGAGTTCTTGTCAGAGGTTTCGGTTTTCTTAGTGAAACCTTTCGTTGACCAAGGGTCCCAACTGCCATTAGTGAATATAGTACACGTCCCATTGTAACCCTTTCCCGGGGGATATTGTTCTGTGGTCCTTGCAACATTCTTACGGATCTTTTCCTCGTCAAAACTAAAATGATTCAAAAACAATATTTGAACAATAAAGTAGATTGAATATGACTCAAACCAAACCCAACTAAATAAGCCGGACTGTAAAAGCTCTTTTTACTCAAGATAATCATTTTTGATGTTTGAAATAATATTTCATACTATGAAGAAGTTATTAGTATGCATATTTCCAAAATTAATGCTATAATTAGTAAAACTATCACACTGTCATTCATACATTAAAAATAAATACATACCCTGCTTTGGGGTAATAATAAGTGCATCCGTAAACCTCCGCATTTCGTCCCCAATTGGTGCCGAGCATTCCGAGTACAGGATCAGCCACTTGAAAGTTGACGAACTCGTTACAACTTTGCCAATACCATGAGTAGAGATATCCACCTTTGTCAAGTGCAGGAGATTGTCGCTTTCTTCGTCGGTTACACTCAATAGTCTTGTTGCTGCTCTTGACAAATTTTCCGTAGCGTTTTACAACATCTCTGTCGTTCTGTCCAGTCAGGATGTCACATAGACTTCCCGTCGGTAATAATGTTGTGCCAGGGTTGTTACTTGCCCAAATTCCTCGACCGCCTTTGGTGAAGAAATTCTCCTTGTCGATTTCCGTATTCAATGAGACGCAAAGACTGTGTGATAGCAAAAATAAAATATAATGCGCTTCATGTTCATTAGTGCATTTTCCGAGAACTGTGATAATTATTGACACAACTATAGTTAGGTAAGCTAAACTATTAAATTCATTTGGGCACTAACTTGGTTTTTCTTGTAAGATTATCGATTGTGACATTTGACCGTTTAGGACTGCATCCTGATCCGTCAATGATACCCTGCATACATTTAAATGAGGATTTAAGCTTGTTGAAACAATCCGGCTTGTTTTGCTGGAGGACTTCAGATGTTTTTCCAACGTACTCTATAGTAATTACAATTTAAAATAATTGTATTCAATTGGATGAAATATGAACACTTGGATGAAAATATTGATAAAACAATACCTGGAAATTCGAATGTGTAGTTAAGTGGGGCAGAAGATGCGACGGCTACCTTAACCAAGTCTGGATATAGAGCTCTAAACCAAGCGGTCAAAAATCCTGGGTACGAACCACCAAACGCAACCACCTTTGCATCCTATAAATAAACATCGATTTAATTGTATAATAGGTACTTGCTCTAATTTCTAATACAAAGATTTTATATTGTAACTAATCGTACAATCCTGTATATGTATGTACAATACTGCATGAATTCTCATTTCTCACTCTCAATGAGTATTAATTCAGGCACCATTTTGATACAGATTTCTCAAAGCTTATTAAAACGAGTCGGGCTTTCAAATTTGAAAGCATTGATTCTGTGATTCTACATAATTGATAATAATGATTACTCTTTAGGAGTATTTATGAAACTTAAAAGTTTTTAAAATATTAAAAAACATCTACAAGTTCTTATTGGGATTTTGCCCTCCCCGAAATCAATCTCTGTATACGATATTGTAGTATATTTTACAAATAAAGAATAATAATATTATTTTGGCAAACCCATGCTCGATCTCAAAATTTAAATAATGCTTGTGGTACTTCGCTTCGAATTTCTGCTTGGTTAACCAAGCTTCCAAAAATCCCCATTTAAACCACCAGATTGTAAACAAATTAGTAATAAAATTCATGCAACATTAAACGATGTTCTTACTGTCAATTGCTTATGTTTGCCTTTCAACCAAGTGAGTATCTTTGCGTAGTCGTGTAGCGCTTGTCTGCTTGTGAGCATTTGCATGGCTTCAGGCGATCGATCACTTAAAACATTTAAAATTATTTATTTATTCTACCTGGAGATTCAACGGCCTTGGCGGATGATGTAATGATGGCTATCATAATGATATTTGTAAACGGCTAGGAAAAAATTATTATATAGAAATGTAGACTTTAGTTATACCTACTTAAAACTTAATGTCAGAAACAAATGGGAAAAATTGCGAGCTATGTGTATATTGATTTTTTGAAATACTGTGACATAATATTTTGTTATTAAAAAAGATTGCTAAAACTGTAAAACTACCAAAACGTAACCCATCCATGACTTGATGGTGGTTCGCCTTAATTCGGTTTATATTTTGTATACAATGCTAGTAATTAATTATTTTGTATATAAATACGTCTTTGGTGTTGGGAAACTCTGTCCGTAAAACCGATGCTCTACAGCGATGGTACAGGCGTTGTAGTGTTTGGCATAATGATTCCATGACCCACTGTTCACCCAACCTGAAACGGCTGTTTCACCTCCAAGAAACATGAAAATAGGGCCTCCTGGTTGATAATTCGCCATTGATATCCAATACCTCTGCGTGCAAATAGTTGCATTATTACCTAACGCTTGAGTTTCATAATAATATTTTTATGTTCTAGGAATATTAACTCAGTCGAAACTGAAAATGATATTTAAAGAATACCTGAGACCATTGATTAGAGTTTTGGCTACAATCCAGGTTGTGGTCTATACACTGCTGGTTGTACCACTTTTCAGTATTCTCCTCAGATGATGAAGTGGAATCCGAATTTGATTCGCTATTTGATTGAGAATTTTGTCGTTTGTGAAGTCGATGAACATGTCCTCTCTTATTAGTCCACTCATCAGATGAAATAGAAAAACCCCATACGCTCGTAGAAATAAATAACAAAAATGTTAAACTAATTGTTAAGAAAAATTCTTTCATTTTACTAGTGTGTAATATAAAAGATAATCTAAATCTGTACTAGGTGTATTTTCTGATCTTGTTGTTAGTTGATTAAAGAAGAATCCGACAACTAACAACAATGGTA
>JAQFYB010007188.1:0-11125 GCA_034694085.1 Pogonognathellus longicornis
AGTCTTGATAGTATCAAGACAAAGCACGTGCTCACTCTTGATACTATCAAGACTGAGCACCGGGGTGTTCAGCAGAGGTACTCTGTCTTGATTTAGGTTACCTTTACATATTAGACATAGTTTAATTATTCTATTTGCGGATGATACTAATCTTAAACTTAGTGGGCCACCCAGGGCCGGTTTTAGGCCTGGGCAACCCGGGCGACCGCCCGGGGCCCCGCGCTTAAGGGGGACCCGCGCTCATATATTTGCAGCATGGGGAACTCAGGTCACCGATAATATTATCAAAGAATGAGGTTGGATATTTGTAAGTATCAATGTCAGAATTTACAAATTCTTTACAACCTAAATGCTATCATTACTTAATTTTGCAAAATGTCATAATATTTATTCGTGAAGTGCTTATGTATGAAATTTTCTCTAAAAAATTGGAGAAAATAATTAACTGGCCCGGGGCCCCGCAAATTCTAAGGCCGGCACTGGGGCCACCTGAGGCAATTCAATTTATAATAAGTAAAATGGAAACAGACCTGCAATGTATCTCGACATGGATGAAATGTAACAACCTTTATCTAAATGCAGACAAAACTCAATTTGTGATTATTGGTAGACCCCATGTTGTAAAATCTATTGGTAATGTTAGTTTAGCTCTAAACGGTACTGTTATTAATAACTCAAAAGACTTAAAATGCTTAGGCCTGTTATTTGATGAATCCCTGAATTGGACTAATCATATAACTTACAAAGTAAAAAAATTCTCTTTTGTGGTCTTTGTACCCAATCCAAAATATGGCGCGCTTACATACTACTTGCGTGTGGCGCGCTTACATACTACTTGCGTGTGGCGCGCTTACATACTGCTTTCGTGTGGCGCGCTTACATACTACTTGCGTGTGGCGCGCTTACATACTACTAGCATGTGGCTATACCTATAGATGGACAATGATACATAGGGATATGCGTAGCCTGAGCTTACACCCATACTAAAATTATTGCACTATTTGATTATAAAATGTAAAACACATTTTATTGTGATTTTAGTTTAAACGTTGTCTAAAGCTTTTTACAACAACAATATAGCTTCGTATTTACAAAACCTTTTTCATATAATTGATGTATTAAAAACACATTTGATAGGCGGAACTGACAACAAGTAGGATGGATATTTTCAGAACACGACATTTTAGATTTACGTAATTATGAAAACGGTTGAATTGCATAGAATACAGATGATCCACTTTGAGTCTGTGAGACAATTAACTGTGGGCGGTATGATGGATTGAGACGGGAACGAGAAACTGGTTTCTGGAATCAAATGATTGTCTGTTAATATTGATGGCTGTGGAGTGAGTTTTTGCAGTGATGGTTTGGGATGCGAGAGAGGCTGGTAAGGAGATTGGTATGAGTGGAGGGTCAAGAGACACACAAGGAACCAGACCTCCACACTCCGAGTCCTCATGAGCAGTCATTGTAGAATATCCATGGTCGCTATCCGTACCAACTATAGAGCCCAAAGGAGACCTTTGCGGTACAATGAATCTTCCAGGTCTTTGTCTCTCCCGGTTAGGCAGGAGAACGTGCAAGGGAAAATTAACAGGGTCATGTTCAGAGTCACTATTGCTCCTACTGGATCCAGCCTGAGGAATGATGGAACCCATTGGGCTTTCCTGCCGCTGCAGTAAATGTAATTCTGGCTGCGAATCACTCGCAGTCAAGGCCCGATGGCGATAACAATAAGCTACAAATCCTAAAAATATTAAAAATATAGACAAAACGCCTACAATTGGCAGAATTGTACTTTCACTGTCACTATCAAAATCAGCATCATTCCTCACAAAACTCGAGTTTGCTGAATCACTTTCAAATCCCTGTCCTGACAAACTACGATCGATTTTCAACTCTTGCTTAGGATTTGTCCTGTAGCCTAGAAATATTAAAAATGATGTAAGTGATCAATAAACTAGTTTAAAATATGATACCAACAGATCAATATTACAATTTTGGTTACCATAGCACTGCTTAAAGCTTTCACAAAAAGATTTCGAAATTTTGGTCAGAGGTTCCTCCATAATACACCAATCACAATGCCAAGAGCCAATACAATTTCTAGTAATAAAAAAATTAAATACAGGTTATATAAATAGAATGTAAATAGGCCGTATACTTAATTTTGGGAAGCGAAATATATTATTATTTTGGACTTAACATAATTTACTATGTAGATCAAATCAAAAGTACAAAAGTAATAGTTTTATAATGCAGCACCTACTGAATAACGCATTAAAAGGTCATTTTGATTTTACTTTTGCCCCTGACGATATTTCGGGTTGGTTCCCCAAATGGTTGGTTGAGTGGATTTAAAAAATTTAAATGTTCATCAGTCACTGGGAGTCGATTGATACCCTATTTATATATAATAGATGCTATGATGATTATTTTATAGCCGCATGCAGTAAAAAAATTGGCTAAAATGCAAACTTCTAATATGCAAATGAGGTATCAATCGCCTCCTAATGATATGGAGAACCTTTTCAAAATGTAGGGTATCTAACCCTATTACATACCCTATTTGAGAAACCAATTTCAGCAGCTCTTGCAGCTCATTATAAGCATTCAATACCAGGGAATACTGTTAGAATTAAAAGTCATTATTTCCGGTTCAAAAATTCCGTATTCGTGGGTCCTCAGAAATCAGTAGTAATGTCACCCAGGGAATTATCCCACATATGGACTACTATGGAATACAAAACAATAGTACACTGCATGCATAACAGTCATACTATTATATGCCAACTTAAGGCATTATAATCCTCAAACAATGAAAGTCAAAGAACCAAAGAAGAAAATCTATTAAGAGGTATTACACAATATAATATTGCAAGAAAATTAAGGATGTGAGCACATATGGCAAGGCATGGGTGTTATGTTATCGTGGGGTTGCCAGACACGAGGGCATAGGGAGCGTTCAAAAAGTGGTTCGCTATATTACTGTGATGTGATGTGGATGTGACTATTCAATTTGTAAGGAATATAGTTACTACGTCCAGCAGCGAAGGAGGAAACGTAATGTACAAATGGATTAGGATTATGAATATAAATGAATGTAATGAATGAGGAAACGTAATGTATAAATAGATTAAGATTGATTATGAATAATGTTCGTGTATAATAAACTATTGCAAAATAGAGTAAAAAAGTAGCATCAGCAATTATTTAACTTGGAATAGTTATTTTAAATTCATATTGTAATAAGTAGTCCGATTCAACACTAAATAGTGCGATGTGACACTAAATAGTGCGATGTGACACTTAATAGTGCGATGTGACACTAAATAGTGCGATGTGACACTAAATAGTGCGATGTGACACTAAATAGTGCGATGTGACACTAAATAGTGCGATGTGATGAGAAGTGTTTTTGAAGTACGCTAGATGTGTTGAAACGAAACGACGTTGTAATCAATGTAAATGTAGCGTGTAGGATGAAAATGATGACTTAGGTCATGAAGGGTGTAACCGAATGACACCATTTTTAAACTGAACCTTTGTCCTATATCCTAGATCACATTAGTGAAGTTTGAACGAATTGTGTGAATGGGTTCTTGAGATATCGCTAGAATAGATAGACGGACGGACGGACAGACAGACAGACAAATTATTTCTATAAAGTAGCTTCCGCTACTTAATAAATAAGTAAACCATACAGAATACGGATATAAAAAAGTATCGCAGAGACTATTCTATGAATACTTATTTATTTCCGACAAACAATTAACGTAATTTGATACACCAAACAACAAATCATAAAAAAAGAATAATCAAATTTATGTAGTATAACATATCGTATACGATATTTTATGAAAATTAATTTACATTATATAATACAACAAATACATAAAAGGGAAACTATACTAGTTATTAAAATGTAGGCCACACCATGCAAATGGGCTTATGATAACTATAATAGCATTCATAATTGGTGAAACAGATATCAATATGTATGTTATTATCGGTAGAGGAATCTTGTATGTCCAGACATGATACCAAATCGAAACGTTTCATTAAGTTAACAAATTGATTTCCTTCGGATTTCCGTAAGTTAATGTTGATGTCCACAAACACAATGGTATCTTCAGAAAGTGAAGTCAGTTGTTCGTTTAATTTGTCCAAAAAATATCCGTTGGCTTGTTCAGGGTGTTTGAATATCATCATTATGCTATGTCTGATATTTTCCACTTTAGAAATTGAAAGTGAACACTGTACAATTCAGAACTTATTTCTGGCAGTATGAATAATTATCACGGACTGTAAAAAGAAAAACATGTAAATGAAAATTCGAATGAAAAACTTATCCAAACATTAGTACTATGCGTTTGTTAATCATTCACTACAATAATTAATGCTAACTACCTGTGAATATTCTATTAGTAGTACTTAATACTTCCAGTACAATTTTTGCAAACCATCAATATTTAGTTCTTGTCGTCATATGTTGAAAGGTGATGGACGTGGTTGCAGTATATATAAAGAGCAATGATCAAAATATTTAACAGTGGATATGTACACCGACTAGAAAAGTAATCAAACAACAAATGATGCTGAGACAAAATCAAAATTCAGCTCATATGGTGAATTTAGTACTAAAAATTAAATTGATAAAATATCACTTACCACAAAAGATGTCAGTTTCTCAAATCACGTAGATTGAGCAAGTAGATTAATACAATTACAGATGATTAAGATCACTGAATTTTCTGAAAACAATAAATATTGAGTCCTTTCCCTCAAATGCTGAAAGGTGATGGAAACAACTGCAGTGTTTTGAAAGGGATCAATGATCGACAATTTAGCAGTCGATATGTACACCGGCTAGAATTGTAAAGAATATTCCAAATTATGAAGTGCTGACAGCAGCTCATATGGTGAAATAAGTACTTCTAAAAATTAAATTGATCAGTGATCACTTACCACAAAAGATGTCAGTTTTTCAAATCACGTAAATTGCTGCAAGTAGATTAATACAATTGCAGAATATATTTGGTGAAGATCAGTGCATTTTCTGAAAACAATAAATATTTAGTCCTTTTCCTCAAATGCTGAAAGGTGATGAAAACAACTGCATTGTTTTGAAACGGAACAATGATCGACAATTTAGCAGTCGATATGTACACCGGCTAGAGTTGTTAATTATTTGTTAATTATTCACTACAATAATTAATGAATAACTAAGCATTGCTTAAAACTACTTACCTATTTAATACCAACTTCAATTCACGTAAATTGCTTCACATGCTAAACGATGGAAACTGAGAATCGGTGGTTGTCGGTTTGATTGAAGAACATAATGAGAATCTAATTAGTTTCAAGTCACGTAAATTGCCTTAAATGCTGAAAGATGGAAATTGAGAATTCGTGGTTGTCGGTTTGATTGAAGAACGTAATGAGAATGAATAGAATACGAAGTGATGCGATATAGCGCGGTTTGATTGCAGAACGTAATGCACGCAAATTCATAGATAGCGTAGCGAGCGCACAACAGAATGAGGTACACATATAATGCATAGATTACGAGAGATGAATAGAATCAAGGCCAACTGGATTTCTGGACGCCTCTACACGGTATTACAGCAACTCATCAAGTCTCATCAAGTTGGCCTCGCGAACAACGGAGCAGACAGACGGACAGAGAGACAGGAAATTGAAACGCTTAAAGTATCGGATACTCCGATACTTAATAAAGTACCTTACTATATGTATACTACATAAGTACATGTATAATGTGTAAAATGTTTTACATGTAAAATCTTTTATATATTGTGCCGCTGTAGAGTGTACATGTGCGTGTACTACTTTAGTTAGTTGTTATTGCTGTTGCTGCGGAATGTATCTTAATTCCTGCACTGCGCACTGTTGCAGTATTGTAGATTGCACTATGTTAATTGCATGGTACCCAGTACCCTCACATACTTAATTGACTATGGCTACATCTAATATTATCAGCTTGCAATTTAAAAAGCAGGTTAGTAAGTTCGCTTAGTTAGACAGTTGGGATGTGTGATCAGTGTGATGGTTGTGAATGTTGTGATGGATGATAGTAAAAGGCAAAAGGTGTGACTAGACTGGTGATCATAATGAAGGAAATACATTGAGACTTTCAACAATGTTCTTCTCTCAGCTTCTCCTCCCATCTAATTTGAATTCATAGGTCACTTTGCTTATTTCTTCTGTCATCATATGTCATTGTAGTGGTTCAATTTGTAATTGAAGCAATGCAGTGTCGTTGTGTGTGGTGTGGTTGAAATAAAAAGATTCAAGTTGTACACTTTCGATCGAATCTACTTTTACTGTACGACTAAACATGTTTTATTTGGTATCTCCTTTTCTATGTTTCACATTCATCACAACATTGAACAACAAGTACAATTATACATGCATTAATAATTAACTTTTTATGTGAATTGAATTTCAATTCTTGGAAATTTCTTTGGAATGTTCACAATTGATTATTGGAATCACAGAATGTGATTGATGTGGATTAACAAGTTTGCACATTGACAGACATAGGTCATAATATATTATAGACAATACATACGAGACACAATTGAACGATGAATGAGTGACAGAAAACGAAAAAAGGCCTGATAAATAGTAAAAGTTTGTTTGTATAATATCTTTTCTCCATATTATGTGTAGCTTCGTACTCGAGTTCAAATAGACAATGTTGACAAAAAACAATAATGAGAAAGACTAACATAATAATTGACTGTAATATTATTTTATAAATCATATACCTAAGTACTAACTAACTACCTGCCGCCAACACAGACAATATTGTAAGAACACGATGACGATGATGAATTGGATGAGGGCAACAAACTTGATTTTCCTCAATACATTCTTTCTTCCTGTACGTTTTATCGAATCTCATACATCCCTAATTATTCTCCTCGAACCATTACTTTGTATTTGTATAGGTATGTCTAATATACAATCTTTCTACTTTCACACTGATAATATTGGAGACAAGCATCGTTTGTGTTTTTCTTCTTAGGTACTAGGTAGGTAGATCTACAAATGGACTAATTGCATGTGGCAGACGAAACTTCTTGTAGTAACATAAATTTTTTATTCTTCAATAGTGCGGAAAGCTTGCTGCATGTCTTCATACAGTTGGTCGAACTCGGCTTTCAGCTTCCCTTCTCCTTCTGCGGGATCCTTGAACTTCATGGAACTGAGCTGATAAAGAATAGGGCCCATTGATTCCCTTATTGTCGACCACGTTACTTTATGGTCAGACTGAGCTGTGGACTCAACAGCGTGGCGGGCCATTTCGTAAAACCCAATCATATTCTTTAACATGGCCACAGACTTGTAAAATGGGCAAAATCGGTCGTATGGAGTATAACTGTTCAACAACAAATATAAAATGTTATGAGAACCATTCATCATCTGTGGAAAAATAGTTTCTTGAATTTCAGTGTCTTACCCATTTTGTTGCAAAAAGTCCTCTTTCAAAAGTCGTGCTACTTCAAGTGTTATTTTATCAGTTTCGGCGAGAGAAGCTTTTCCTACTAATTGCACGATTTCTGCCAAATCTTCTTCTTCCTGAAGAATTTCTTTAACTCTTGTTCTAAGTGGAACGAATTCAGGAAAGCTTTTGTCATAATAATCATCTAGGGCTCTCATGTATTTGCTGGAAAAAAGTATTTTCATATTAGCGCAAAAATAGATTTATACTTTACATTGACTTTTAACGTAATGTATTTTATAAGAAACTGTATCTGCACCTGTAAGAAATGAGCCAGTTAATTGAGGGGAAATGTTTTCTTTGTGCCAACTTTTTATCAAGACCCCAAAATACTTGTACAATACCAAGTGTAGCTGACGTAACGGGATCAGAGAAATCTCCTCCTGGTGGTGAGACAGCTCCGACAATTGACACAGATCCTTCTCTTTCCGGGTTTCCTAAACACCGAACTCTTCCAGCTCTTTCATAGAACGAGGCTAAACGTGCACCCAAATATGCAGGGTACCCACTGTAAAATGTAAATTCATTTTTATTTTGGCTGAAATAGTCATGAGCTGGAAAATATAAATGACGAAAATATTCAGTCACCTGTCGGCAGGCATTTCTGCAAGACGACCAGAAATTTCTCTTAAAGCTTCGGCCCAACGGGAAGTGGAATCGGCCATCATAGACACATTGTAACCTGCAATTTTTATTTAAGTTATAAATGGAGGGTCATAAAACAACGGCAGCAGATATTAATAGTATTCGTTGTTTTTTACCCATATCACGGAAGTATTCAGATAGTGTAATGCCAGTGTAAATAGAAGCTTCACGAGCAGCCACAGGCATGTTTGAAGTGTTGGCCACCAAAGCAGTTCTGCTCATAATAGACTCGGTTATTCCGTCAATCTCAACGTTCAACTCAGGAAAGTCTCGCAGTACTTCGGACCTGATAATGAAATAATAGAATTCACATTTTATAATATCTTCAAAAGATTGCTACATGATATAAATCTACATCTGTATCCTCATAAGATTATTAATAGACACTATTAAATTAAAAGAAACTGAAAATGATAAAGATAAATGTAAATTTATTTACACGTATTAAAAACTAAACTTACTAATGTAGGTATGAAAAACTTACATTTCATTTCCTCTCTCACCACATCCGACGTAAATGATAACATCAGAGTTAGAATATTTTGACAATGATTGTGAAATGACAGTTTTGCCACAACCAAAAGCGCCGGGAATGGCAGTAGTTCCTCCTTGAACACAGCTATAAATATTTTAACCGATGTTTAGTATACAATTTGAATTTAAAAAGATGTAAATAAAAATGTGATAAATAAAAGTAACTTACGGGAAAAGTGAATCTAATACACGTTGGCCGGTCAAAAGCGGGTGATTTGCTGGAAGTTTTTCTGTCACAGGTCTTGGTTGACGCACGGGCCAAACTTGCAACATACTGAATTTTGTTTTTTCTCCGTCGAACTCAGTTTCCAAAACGATATCATTTACGTCATATGAACCGGCTTCAGCAACATAAGTAACAGTTCCCCTCGCCCGAGGAGGAACCATGACTTTGTGTTTGACTAGTCTGTTTTCATGAACCAATCCGTAGATATCACCTCCAGTAACATGACTGCCAGGCTAATGTTCAAATTCAATCAACAAACAATTCAATCATAAATAAAATATTCCAATAATAGCACATGAATGAGCAAAGTTCAATATGCTTCTCTAGTTTTAAATGTAAATCATAATAATAATTTTACCCTTATATTTCTGTCAGGAGCGAAGTCCCACTTTTTGGTTCGAGAAAGTGCAGGGACATTAACTCCTTTAGGAATATAAATAGATCCTGCCAGATCACAAATATCTTGTAAAGGTCTCTGAATTCCGTCGAAAATGGAACTCATTATTCCAGGACCCAATTCTACAGAAAGAGGTTTTCCCGTTCTTAAAACAGGATCTCCAACTGTGACACCCGATGTTTCTTCGTACACCTAAATAATTCATTTTAGATTGTAGATTAATTAAAACGAAGTTACTACTACCTAACATCCTACGGGATAAAATTAACGTTTAGTTAGACACAATGCTTTCAAGAGCAAAATGAAAACGACATTCAAGGATTCATGAACAATAATCCCAATGATATTTAGTAAAATATAACGTATTATCAAAACATAATTTTTGATTTCTAATAAAAAATAGAGATCTTTTGTCTTTGTTATAACCAAAATTGTCCCAAAAGTCAAGGTCACCTGAATAGTTGCCATATCCCCTTCCAGACGAATAATTTCTCCGACCAATTCATCGTAGCCAACACGAACCAACTCGTACATAGCTGATCCAGACATGTGTGAAGCAGTCACAACTAAAATAACATTTAAATTAATGTCATGAATATAAAAGCATCTTTCATATTTAGTCAATACCTATTTTGTATTTAGTCTATAATTTAATTATACAGGCTGGGTACATAAAACTGGCTATAGTTTTACGTGAATACTGAATACGCAGAAAAAATCGTTAGTGTCTAAAAATCACATAGCATAATATTTATACCAGGTCCAGAAACAGCGTAGACGTATCCATACACTGACTCCTTCTCCTCATCTCTAACTTTAATTAATGACATTCTTGCAGCTTAATTCGGGAATATTACTGCAAAAATTGTATGTTCGAAGAACTCTCAGCTGTAGTTTCCTTTTATGCTGCAACAGTTATTTCCTTGTCCTGTATTATTAGTAACAATAACCCAAAATTAATAACTAAAAAATGAAAAATAAGAAAAAAAATTGTGTAACTATTTATAACTTACGTGATCTCGTTCAACATTGAGCTAACAATAAACACTAACTAACCACTAAGGGCGTTGTCTATTACAATTTTAGATTTGACTTCGACAGAGTCATCAACGAGATAGAGACAGAGACGTGTAAATCAGCAGGTAGCTATAATAATATTCAATATTAAACTGCTAACAACAACCAAGTCCAACTGTTTTAGGATTTATTTTTATGTGAATGTGTCTGTGACTGTAGTGTGTGATTCTGATAAGGACTAAGGAAAGGACACACTAAAAGAAATGACGGAGCTAGGAATGAAGTACACGATGGACTGTTAAATCGAGATGAAACTTGTGTTAGAACAATTAGTGGCTGCTATCAGATTCTGTTGATAATACTATTCACAGTGCCGCCAACTTACAACCAACTAACTTCAACGCTCCTTGGCTAGAGGAGCTAAATGCTTACTACACAATTTCATACTTCAATATAAAATCATACACACTTACTTTATCTAATGCGTAAGGATGTCGGTAAGGAATGTCGGTAAGGACGTGTATCAGAAACCAGTGGCGGATCTAGGATTTATAACAGGGGGGGGGGGGTTTGAACCTGGAAATTCCAGTGAACATCGGCGAATATAATAGGTATTTAACCGCATTGAATAATTTTTGATTTTTAACTAGTGTAAACTGAGATATAACAGGGTGCGGCGTTTGGACCCGTAAAACCCGTATGTTCAAGTTCAATTTATTTCAAGTGCTTATAAATCAGTACAAAAAAGACTGTTTTCCAATTACAAACACCGAGAGCA
>JAQFYB010007189.1:0-11122 GCA_034694085.1 Pogonognathellus longicornis
AAAATACGAAGCTGAACCGTACGCAAGCTGAAAAATCGGTAAGCTGAACTGTCGACCAAGCTGAACCGTACGGGAATTCAAAAAATCGCAAAATTTTTCGCGCTACGCGCGAATTTGATACATTTTAGACTGATTTTGGCCTAAGATAGCGAAAAATTTTCGCGTTTCGCGCGATTTTAGACACTATTGTGCATCATGTTGTATTTTGCCCCCTCCGAAATGGAATCCTAGATATAGCCATGGTAAGCAGTATATTATATTTAATTATGTCACTAGGACGTCAATCAATAGTGACCCATCACTTAACGTATGACAAAGATATATATTGCTCGTAATATTTCTTTGCACAATTTATGTATTCTTTAAACGTCACGCAGTTATGTAAAACTTTTATATAAACCGCTTTGTACGGATGACACTCGTAAACCATTACATGTACAACACATAATTTCAAATCGTCGTACTCTACTAGCTATACGTGAATGACTAAAACTTGGAAATGTTGCCAAAATGTTGTCGATTTTGTCTATCAAATGTAATCCTTGTACAATGGCGTGCATAATAGCATCCAGTTGTTATTAATTATTTAAAGGATTCAACACTACGTTTTTTCGGTTATGTACAGGGATTTTATGACGATTGTGATATAAATAATGAATGGTGGTCAGGAAAATGGCATTCAATTGTAGATAGTGGTTAGAGTATAGTCGATAAATATGAAAAATAGCACAACAGAATTACATCAAACTAATGGTACTTTTAGTGTGAGCAACACATTTATCTCGTCATAACTCTTATTTTTGGGTGTTTCATTAGTCATTATGGATTTCTTATTCAAATATTTAAGCATTATTTGGAGGTTGTTCCGCAGAATCGTACGAAGATACTATGGCCCAGTCAGTGAAAACATAATTTTATTTTAGATTCATGGTTTATTTTAAATCACAATGCTTTAATAACTTCAGCAAAATAATAGTTGCTAGAATTAACATTTAATTTAGCAAATCCAATGAGTTGTTCATCGATATCTCTCGCAACTTGCTAACATAATATGTCAAGATTGTCACGTGAATGTATTTTATTTTAATTCGTCTTCTATAAGTTGTTATGACTATTCTAGGTTCTTTGTTAAATGACTGATTTTTAAATTTGTTGATAGGAAACTATTACTAATCACGATGGAGACAAGACTCCGGTGAACGAAGTCTATGGAAATGATGCAGAATTTGACGGTTTCCCGAAGAGTTCTTCTAGTAATGGTATTGGACAGGTATGACCTAATAATAAGTTAATGTAATTGTAAGTAGCCAAAGGTTTTAATCGGATTTTTGTTTGTTAAGACTGCAAGTTTGTGGACTTTGCCAATAGATAATTCACATGGAGGCTATCCTATTAAAGGGGTAATTCCTGAAAAAGAAAGGGAGTACATGATAACGTAAGTACCACTCAAAGATAAAACTGGTTATAAAAATTGCGTGAGCATTTGTAAAAACATTTTCACTGTTTTTTAAAAGTATGTTGATACAATGAATTTAAGTAATAAATATGGTTTATTTTAACCAGCTATGCTTACGATCCACCTAGAAGGGCGTCGGAACAGGAAGCCAGCATTCTAGACCGTACGTATGAATTGTAGAATTATATGATTTTACATTTTAGCAACTTGATTATTGGAAGTTTTAATATTTAAATGAATGTTTAGGTGATCAATGGCGCACATTAAAGCATGACCTGGACAGGAAAATGCAAGAAAAATATACAAAAGATTTTGCTCAAGAAGAAGGTCATGATGGGGACGGTGGTGGCTTGCATTATTGCGATTTGGATGAAGAAGCTGAACAATATTTTGAACAATTGAAGTTTCCCAAATTAGTGGAAAATCTTTTTAGCAGTCTAGATAATATTAAAAACAAAGATGAAAGGTAATTGTGTCTCTTTTAAATCAATGATTTTTATTTGCTCTATTCTTTTGTGACAATTTTTACATACAATCAGTTGTCTTAATTGCAGCCCTACGGAGAGTCAATTGCTCGATATTTCGGTAAGCCCGTATTATTTACATATTTTATACTTTTTGTCAATATTCAAAGTTATTTTGACTTCTTGAATACTGAAATACTTTAATTGGTATTTTCTTATGTATGTTCAGAAACGTTTCCAAAATCTGGCTCAGATGTTTAAAACAGAGCATACTACAATGTCTCACAGATTTGAACTGAAGAAAACCGAACACGAAAATTCTCGAAGACGAATGAAAGATATTTGTGATAATATAAAATTATCTGTACAGGTAAAATGAGAATATTGATTTAAAATCAAATCAAATAATATTAAGATTAAATTCTTAAGTGGTTAAATAAAATATTCTAGAAAAGTGAAAGATTGACAAAGTCTCAAAAACCTCCCGATGAATCCACCGAGCTGCTTTTATCTTTGAAGGATACATCTCAAGAATTGGAAAACCATTATATTACTTTGTCCAGGACTGCTAGGGTATTTAATTGCACTATTAATATTTTGTGGTTTTAATCATCCATATATCTTACATATAATTGACGAATTATATACCGTATCTTTACAGAGATTGGGAATGTTGGATGTTGAGAAAAGAATGTATAAAATGATTGAGGTTATGGTTCTGTATGTACATATTTTAAAGAATCTCTACGAAAATCTGAATAAGGAATATATTGGAAATAGGTCAGTTGAAAACAAATTCTCTTTAAGCAAATTGTAATGACTTAATAAATAGATCAGGAATGGTAAAATAATTGTTTACTGTAATTTTAGAAAACTATTGGAGCAACATAATATTACTGTCAGTAGTGGACAATCTTTGGGACAACTTCATAACAATAACAATGGAACTGTAAGTATTGTACTTTTGTTGCTTATAATAATTAATTCTTCATGTCTAAATATATAACATTCAAAACCTATGTGTAATGAACGTGTGGGATTTCAATTCATGCAGCATTAACACGGAAAAGTAATTTTAAAGTAAGGTTGAGAAACGAAATAGTTTATCGAAATAGTGTATGTATTGTAATATAATCCTGTGATTGTAG
The DNA here is from genome assembly GCA_034694085.1 of Pogonognathellus longicornis. Taxonomy (NCBI): domain Eukaryota; kingdom Metazoa; phylum Arthropoda; class Collembola; order Entomobryomorpha; family Tomoceridae; genus Pogonognathellus; species Pogonognathellus longicornis. The sequence goes on from JAQFYB010007189.1 coordinate 3,069, forward strand.
ACCTTATTGCACGCCAAAATTTTAGTTTTTCATTGTAAAGTAAATGTTTGATTCCCTTGATATCTTAAATGATGTGAACAGATCCTAACAAATTTTCACTTGTTGTAGGTGCGTAGTATTGAAAGCGAAGACCATTATGAAACATCGGAAGTGTAAGTGCAACTCATAAAAAATGAAAAAAATACACTAATAAAATTTTACTTACATTTTGCTGTCTAATATTTAGATTTGAAGACTCTAAACCAAAAAAAATTCTGGAAGAATTGTTAGGACAAGTCGACAAAAAAAGTTTAAGAAAAAGACTGGTGCTAAGAGAAAATAGATCAAGCAATAACGTTGTAGTGCGGTAAGTTATCTTTGTACAATGCAATACAACGATTAACACTATTATATTTCGACAATTTTAATTAGGCATGTTTAATTAAAAATAGAATATATACACAGAAAATTGAAATGTTTTTGTAAAACTAATTTTTTAGGCATGTTGCTGAGTGGTATGAAGTTCTCCGTCGAGAGCTTTATTGGCCGTGGTCATGGGATCAAACATGGAAAGGAATCAAGCAAGGGTTTTCTATAATACTAATGTTAGTGGGGCTGTTCATAATACTGAAAAGTTTGTTTCCTGCCGTCAGTGCCAATGAATGTACTCCTGTCTTTGATCTCGCAGCAGTCTTTTCTAAGCACGGTTCTCTTTCTCACAACTATCCGCCTCCAATTTAATAATGATCATAAGTGTCTTAGCCGTATAATACTATAAGCAGTGTAGGTGGTACTGTAAGGATGGAAATGAAATTAAATCTAACAAAGACAGAGAATACCAGGTCAATATTATAATAAGATCCTACTAATAAATATTTATGCATGTAACTGTGAACGCAGTAAGTGACTAACATATTGTAAGTAAATTAAACTATTTAATAAGGAAAAAGTATAATATAATATATAATTATAATAATATGATTATTATAATAATACAGTATGATTATTATTATAATAATTTGATTATGGTAGGGTATGTATTAATGCATCTAATTTGTGACAAAAAAATTTCAGTCTACATGCTACTCCTTTATATACCTATGTACATTGTATTCCACAATAGTTATTGTACATTACATATTCATTGAAATAATTCCATTAAAGCTGAGAGATTTCTTACTACTCATTTAAATAAAAATGCTGGTTGGTAAGGTAAATAAATTATAACTAAATGATAGTGTACTTTATACGTAAACGATAACGAAGCGACCATAATAATTACTAATTACCAGTAATTAAAGTAATTATGAATAGACTCATTATTTACTAATAGAAGAAGAATCAGTCATTGTCATTTTTCTCAATTTCAGTGTCAAATCTCATTTCCAATCAATAACGAAATGAATTCAAATACAATACAATAAACGAGTTATAATAAAACAAAAATGTCTGTTGATTGTTACATTTCAACCTTTTCTAACATTTTATTTTCTGCATTCTCATGGCTAGAGGTAGCAATAATAACACGGCAGTACCCATCCTACCATCCCATCAACAATCTTCATTTACCTGCAAAAATTATGCACCTTTAGTCTAATTCTTCCGCCATGTGTTAAACATGACAGTGTATATGATGATGATAGCTTGTAGCATCATAAAACATATAAAAACATTTCTGTTCACGATTGAAGGCATAAAATACCAAGTATTTTATTCACCATCACCATGCAAACTCATTAGCTAACTAAGAAATATGCCAATAGCATTTATTATTTGTTTGAACTTCTTTGTTGATGTATAGCATTCATAGCACACTTACAACTAGTACACACAATGCAAACTACTTTTTTGCATCGTTCTGCAAATAATCTACAGTAAAAATTCAATACAATCAGGTACATGAGTAAATCCATGCTACTTACTTTAAACTTATACCATACGACTTGAAGGCTAAAAATATCTTCAAAGAAAGTTTAAGAGTCTATTTCAAAAACAGGGACAATATCTGGGGATTTGTAATCCAGAACTTTATATATTTATTAACAACATGATTTATTAAAAAACTACTCAACCTTAAGAACAGTTATCGACTTTCAGTTTCTTATACCATTCTCGAGGGTTGTTTTCAAAATTGTCCAGAAACCGTTATTCTTGACATTTTTAAAATGACGAAATGCTACACTATGTTTAATGGCTGTAAAATGTTGTCTAAAATTATTTTGTATTCATACTTTTATTCTAAAATTATTTAATTATAAAATCTTTATTAAATGCATCTGTTTCCAATCACACTTGAGATTTACACTTTTTGATCTATCAATCGAATATCCGCTAAGGGGTTTTTAAAATCATACCTACATTGCTACATTTGACTAAATCATCAATATTTTGATACTATCCCTTCAGTATTCGTATTTTAAAAGTGCATACCCCAATATTTCTGTTGGCACAATTTGAGCCACTTAAACCAATAGAAGATATGCAAGTTATAAGCAAATTGACATTTTTGCTATTCATACCGTTATTCCTATTAGTATGAATTTGTTCAGAATTCCTTTCTATAGACACTCGATACGAAAATTCATACCGTAAATATTCTAATACAATTGCCCAACTTCTTTTGACTGAAACTAAAGTTTGCCCTCACTTCTAATGGAGACCCTACTTCTATTGGAGACTTCACTTCTATTAAATTTAGTCAATTTATTTGCTATTTTATGCACAATCTCGGCCTAAATTATCCTCCATAACTTACTTATTTAGTTAATTTCTCATTAAAATTTCATTGAGACACAGTAAATCATTGATATTGCATGAAATCTATCAATTTTGTTTTTGGTACCCCACTTGTATTAGAGACCCCACTTCTATTTGCTGAAACTACAATTTGCCCCCACTTCTACTGGAGACCCCAAACTTATTAGAATATTTACGGTAATTCTAAATTAAATTAACCATTTACTATACACTGTAATAAGTATCACTTTTATTACTTATATTTGACATCATCACGACGTAACGAAAAGCATCTGTATGAAATATCATGGAATCTGTATAGCACTATTATTATCATCATCATTATTATTATTCGCAGTCATAATCAGTAAAAATGCATAATAATATAATAGAATATAAACTTGTACTAATAATAATACGATTTAATTTGTTATAAAGGTAATATCTACACGTAGAAGATCTCCAATAAGCACAATATGATTGCTAATCTTTGTTTTATGCAATCTAGAAAATTAAAGAAGGTAAGTAAGAAAGAAGAAGTCTATGGGATACTTCACGGTTGCATTTGCATTGCATTGTGTGTTCTTGTACGTGTGTTAGAAGAGATAGGTGTAATGTGTACTTTGTCTACTAATATTAAACATTAGATGCAGCATTGACTCACATGAATGGGATTTTCTTGAGCAAGTTTTATTAGTAGTGGCGTACTACCAAATCTTCATTTAGAACTGTTTTCAAATGAGTTTGGGTAAACATTCTCTGTAATATTATTCGAATTTCGTAATATTGTTTATTGTGCAGTTACTGTCTGTCAATGTGTGGTTTGCTTTGGGGCTGGTGAGGAACTGGTTAGCAGTAGCATAATGTGAAGTATAAAGTAAAAGCAGTTAGCATTCTTAGTTAGAGTATGCCAGCATTATAATATTGTTGCTAAGGCCCCTTCATTAAACTAATGCTCACACTACACAATACAATTCACCAGATGAGTGTTGTTCATAGTTAACCCTACACAAATTACAATGGCTATGGCTTGGCTGGGCTGCAGGTTGCAGTTACTCTCATGGATTACATAATTCGTCTCACTCATCTCGTCTCAAGTGTATGATGCTACAATACACTCGTCGTCTTCCATTTCACTTGTCGTGAGTCGTGACACTCTTCTCTGATCTCAGAGTAGTTCTACTCTCCACTCTGCCCATTTGCACATAAGGCTTTGTCATCCTTTCATATTTTATTACTTGTATTCTCTCCGACCACTTTGTCCACTAAACTGACCCCAAGAAGAAGACCATCCTTTGCCATGCAGATATTATCGAATCAAACATTAATGTGGTATACTATACATAAAATCATGTTGTCAACAAATTATTTCTCAAATTGTAAAAACAACAGAGTAACTAATAAGGTCATTTATCATTGTCATGAAAAGAATTATATAAACGAAATCAATCATTCCACAAAAGTATTTTGTAAAAAAAATCGGGTGAAGAATAATAGAGTATTATGAAAAATATTCAAATCAAATGGAATAAGAAATAAGTGTGTTTTAGAAATGAATACATAACATGTTTTCGTATATTATAGGTACCTAGTTACTAAATGCCTTCTGACAGTAGGGATGGAAGGGTGTAAAATTAATTAAATATGTATGAATAATGAATCTTTTCTTGGATGCTGAATAAAAGAACAACCAGCATTTACCTAAATACATTGCAAATTAATTGAATTAATACAGAATGATAAAAATGCCTATTAGTTTGATTATTGGAAGTATCGACACGCCTGATTTTTACACGGCATCATTTGAATATTCATAAATAAGGGTTGTAAGGGTATATAGAAGTTGTATTAACTGCATTTTCGCCTATTTTTTCTATGTTTTCTAATTTTAACGATTAAACATCAAAGGGGCTGATATTTCATTTGTTTCATTTGATAGACAAACATGTCCAAATCAAGATCAGGCATTAGAACAAAGAATAAAAGCTAATTATGGTTATTATGGTTGTAGAATGTTGAACACAGAAACTGAAGGTGTAGGGGTATGCAATGTGCAACCAGAGTTGGTTTATTGCAGAACAAGAGGTGCTCTTTATTGATTATAATGTTTTTCAACTACCTATAGCATTATTTACTTGTTGCATATCGTCGTCATAGATTGAGAATTCCGTGCCATGATACGAAATGCTTTCTACTTTGCCGATATACCTCTAAGGTGTGTAATACTAATCCGGTCTCGAAGAAGAATAAGAAAAGAAGAAGTAATGTCATAGAGTTCGCGTCTGTTTTGTTGAGCGGTCTTGTTTTGTCATGTCGAATCGTCGAATGGCTACATTTACATGCACTTATTGTTTTAGTTGAAGTTTAGTGCACCTAAGGCTTTTTGCTCTAGGTCATTCATGGCATGGTTTGTTATTTATTCCATTGTTTTTATGATTACTCATGCATGTGCAACAAGTCATAATTTTTAACTCTAGCCCACCTTACCTCATCTTCTAAACTAAATACATGCTAAAAATATTTGGGAAATCATAAACCTTCTCTGGGAATTGTACAACCTTACATTTCATTAAAGTATATGCATAACACTGAATTATACTTACAAGTCTGGTAGCTCAAGAAAGCTCCACTGCACTGTAATATTAAAGGTATTTATTATTTATCTTTGTTTCGCAATCTTCCCCTCTCTGCTGAGTAAACGTTGTGCTGCATCTTCTACGTCTATTAGGACACAATCAAAAAAAAATCTGCACACTTAGGTAGTCATAATATAAGGGATATACAATGGCAACTGATTATTGATTGATAATGGTCTTACTTACTCTGTCCTCCTAATTCTTCACTGGCTATGTGAGTTAGTGTAGTGTAAACATTAAACGAGACTGATTTTGGAAAATTCTTTGTAAAAGGAATGACTGTCTCGAATGGAATTTTTGCATAATTTTCCAATGGTATTCATTACTTCTATAATTTACGTGTATATTTGTCATAAGATTGTAATTAAGAAGTAATATTAATGCAATATTTTCTCATGGCTGACGATCTACAGCAAAATAGACTGCTGTTAATTAAAAACTTAACTTGCTTAGGTGTCATATAATATTATGCAGATTCTATAGATTTTTTATACAAAACGCACATTCAAAAAGAAATGGAAAGGATTGTTTAGTTTACACAAATAAAAGGAAAGACGGAAGACCTCATTCACTCTTTAACTTGTTTTTATAAGAAATATAATACCATTAAAAATTTATTATACATAATGTATTACGATGTTGTCTTTTACACCAACAACCAACCAAGTTATGCACACGCATATAAAATATAAAATTAGGGGAAGATTTATGACAAATTATCAGAGACATTTAATTGTTAGCAACGGTCCTTTAAGTGATTTTTGTTACCTCTGTGTATAACTTGGCATACTTCTTGTTGGAATTTTTTGTTTACAAAGGTATCAGATGAAATACACGTCTGCAATATTATTACATATAGAACTATTACTATAATACTAATATAACAAATTTATACATAGCAAAAATACAGTTGATGCATCATGCAATGCAGCAGACTCTATAGAACGACATTAAACTGTGTATATACAGGGACAGGCCACGCTTAATGTTCAAAGCAGCTTGTGTTGTAATCAATTTTACTTACCTGCCAAGCCAACAAACCTTCTCTTACTTTTAAGTTGGAAATTATAATTATTTGTCAAATGCAGATGCAAGGAAGAGAGATTGATACATGGATACTTTGGATACATCCACAAAGAACAAAACTACACTAATACACCAACCAAAGCAAAACGTCTCTCACAAACAACTATTTAACAGCGTCATCCTCTCTGCGACAAAAAAGTCAATCTTATATTCATTCATATAACAGTTCTTACATTTTTTTGGATTTAATTGCGATATCACAATACTAATGTAGCAGTAAAAACTACAGCACAATGAGCATTGAAAGTTTAAATGCAATACGATTGACTGTAAGAAAAAATGCTTACATAACATGGAGATAGATAGACAGATAAGTGTTCGAGGAATTATTCATTCATACTCCTAAACATATTCTGTTCTCATGTTAAGACTGTCATGTTTTGCTACATAATGATAATTAAATGGATGTCTTGTGTTAATTGACTTTTGTTAAGAATTTACTGCTATGATTATCGCTTATCGTCCATGAACAAATCCATAACAGAACATCACACATACAAATACACAAACACAAGCAGTAGAAAAGTGGTGGTTGTTATTTTTGATGTGTGATGTGTGATGCGTCTTTGAATAATATTATTATTGATTAGCCATATGCACAGCAGGACAACAATTCATTATGTAATATTTATCTTCACAATGCATGGTAATGGTAATGTGGAACAGGATCGATTTTTTCTAAATGGTGTAACCTATATACCTAGTCATCTTTCAAGTAACACCTTTGTTGACAGATTTCTAAACATGCTGACATTGGAAATAGAATAATATTATGTAATAGAATAATGAAGTGTTAATACCTAAAAATATTACTATGGTGTACATTTCAACTTGCTGGAGGGGAAAAATTAATATTTATGACTAATTATGCCATAAACACTAAAAAGGACAGTTTATTGATTCATTATGTCCATCTAATTACATTTTTAGGCCTTCGGAACTCTTATTGAAATGCAATTACTTTCATTGTTTGCATTATTCATAGTCGGCTCTCAAAATGACAAAGGAATTATGTGACATACTGTAAAAATAAATATAAACTGACTACCAAATTGATGGAATGAATGATGATGATTGTACCTTAATGTTTTTAATGAAATTATTGTAATTTATTTGCAATCTGCAACCCCGTAACATTTCCTGGGAGTAAAATATGACATTAAAAATACGGCTGATGAAAAATGCAAATATTATTCAAATTTTATTGAACACATTTCCACAGATACTTGATTCCTTGAAAAATCAAGACATTCTTAGGGTTTTCGAGAAATGTAGGACCTTTGACTTTGTTGCTCTTTCAACATCTTTCACATCTTAGCAAAAAATAGCAATAATATGTTCTTCCAAATATACCCAACATAATACACAAATACATACCTACTTGCATACCATTCACCTTTGTCATGTTTGGTGTATAAGCAACATAAAGGTGTCTGTATTACGAAAAAAATTGCGTTCAAAAACTTGTCAAGGAAAACTTTAGCTACTACTACTGCTTCAAAAATCATGCTAGGTACTAGAGCGTCTAGAGGGTCGCCTATTTCCAGCCCAACCCTATCTGGCTCCTCGAGCATGCCAACCCAACCCAGCCCTAACCCTTCGATTTTGTCTTTTATC
>JAQFYB010007190.1:0-11121 GCA_034694085.1 Pogonognathellus longicornis
TATGAAATACGTCACGAGCTCCAACGATTAACTGCCGATTCAAAAAATGGTTTGGGACATAATACTCATATACTACTGACATAGTACAGAATAAATAACTATAGTAAGAAATTACTTACCTATTTATGTTTCTGTTATCATCATGCAAATTGCAAATTCGACATTTCATGAGATCTTAAAATATTGTTTGACATTAGTTGGATATTCCTTTTAGTTAATGCGATAGATAGTAAACATGTATTTGTAAACAAGTGTAAATAGCGTGCACATGCATTTAGGGTTCCTCTTTAGATATTCAGTTTTTCACTGATCATATAGAAGTATGTGATGTTTGTGGGATGCCCCATCATTTTTTATTTCATAGGTGGGGAAGTTCTGAGTGTGATCAAAGAGAGGTTGATGGTACAGAAGAAAACCTGAGGAGCGTGCTAGAGCCTTATCTTTCGTTGATCCGATTTCCAGCAATGAATGGGCCCCAATTTATTAAAGAGGTTCAAAATACCGGTGTACTGAGTTTGAATGAATGTGTTCAATTGTATCAATATTTTATCTTGTCTGGGGAAGAAAGGTTAGAGGCTTTGCAAATCAAATCCAAAGTTATGAAAATCTAATGAAGGAATGATAATAGCTATTACGATAATAGTAGTTATTAAGAGATTAAGTGTAACGATTTAAATAGAGTCTCAATTGGTGCCACCTTGCAATATACATGCAAAAGCAGACTGAACGGACAAGACAGAAACTTAATATTTTGTTGTGAAGCTATAAACGAAAAACTTGAAATAACGTCAAAAGCAAATACTCCTTTTGACGAGTAAATAACCAGTTGATAATACTACTAATTTTTGTAATAAGGAATGATATTTACAATGTCGTGCTTTTCTATAATTCTATATGATTGCATATAGATTCATAATTACTGGAAATCCTGGTGCCACGATTAAATTAAAATCAGTCGGTATTGTCCTACCTTCAAATTCTATCCAATCTGGTAAACAAAATGTTTGGATTAGTTTATGGGATTACTCAGTTGGTAAATGGACACACAGTGCAACAGGAACAGTCTCTAAATCGCTGGAAATAAGTTACATTGAATTCGATCCTCCTGCGAATTTGCAATTGAATGTGAAGTATCAACTTTGGATGAACTTTTACAATGTAATAGACTTTCTACAAAATGGCTTACAATGAATATTTCGTTCACTAACTTTATATCTTATATTTGCATATTTTGTTTCAGGGCTCTGGTGTTCCTACTAATAAACGTGTTCAACTAGTGAAATACTCGAAAGAATTAATGAACGGATCAACATTTACCTGGAGCACTGCAAATGAACAACAGTTGAAACTTGAGTTTATGCCCCTGGACTACACCATTTGGGCATTACAATTTGAATATTAATACTCCATTATTAACTATTAAACATAAAATCTTAAAAATAATTTTCCTTGAAAGAAATAGACGAACTACATTTCAAACCTCAATTTAATATATCAGAAACATTATGAAATAATTATTTCTTCAAATATTATACGATGTTTATGTGTATGGAATTGTAAATTACAAAAGTTGCTCGTTTTTTGTACTGAAAGATTTTTTGTGCACATCCCTAAATTAGCCAATGACAATTATATTAAAATTAATTAGAAGGATTACATTATAGTAGTACTCAATTCTTTTTTTAGTGTTTTTTGTAAGAACGATTAAGTTTATGTGAAATAGTAATTTAACCGTTTGTATAATTAGATTAAAATGCACATTAGAATAATTGGTACCTTATATTGTTTAATTAATTATTTCTCACAAATCAGTAATCAGATGAATTAGCCTACTTATGCGATATTGGTGACTATTTTTTGCCTATTCATTATACCTGCATTGCCAACTAAATTATTTGTAATTATGGACATATCCATTAAGGGTACTGGCGTGGTCACATAGCCAGCCCCCAATATTCATTACTTTAGTATTTTATGTACAGGGTTTTCATAAGTCACACGAAGTTTACAAAAATTAATATCTTATGAACCAGACAGAGTTATGATTTGAGATATATATCAATCGTAAGGGGAGACTTCAGCGTTTATTTTCATATATGGGTTGTATAACTTTGATTAAGTTTAAGGGGTCGGGGTAAGGCTTCATAAAAAATGGTCCTCCACCATTTTAAAATGCACTTCACATTAATATTTTTAGTTTTGCAACAGAACGAATAATGATTTGAAATAAATATCAATCGAAAGATGAGACTTCGCAGTCATCTTAATATATGGAGTGTCTAATTTGGGTCATGTAATGAGGGTCTAATAATTGCCCAAGGAAAATTGACCTATTCCATGTTTTGTTTTCTTTGTGATTTGAGTAAGCAGTATGTCACCGACCCATTTTTCATAGACAATTATTTCACCCACAATAAATTTTCAAAGTTAGACAACCCATACATGAATATGACCGTTGAAGTCTCACCTTTCGGACGACATTTATTGCAACTCATAATTCTGTTTGGTTCACGAACTACGTTAGTTAAAAGCAATATTGACTTTGCTTTTAACATGGCGGAGGACCATTTTTTATGAAGCCTTATCCCGATCCCTAAACTTATCCATGCAAGTTATACAACCCACATATGAAAATGAACGATGAAGTCTCCCCTTTCGGAAGATATTTGTCTCAACTCATAACTCTGTCTAGTTTTCATGAGATATTGATTTTTGAAAACTTCGTGTTACTTACGAAACAGGCTGTACATTTATTTAAATTGTTTACAATAATTTGTTTGCTTAATTATAATATACCTAAATGCGTAATCCATGAACTGAATCTGGTCATTACAAATAGCAACTGATGTTTCTGTCTAAATATAAAAAAACTAAAATTTTGAAAAAATTATGTTTAAAAAATTGAATAATTCTTTCACTCGTCTGCAGTTCAATTCAAAAGAACGGTATGTATACTTGACGCTGGAGACGCAGAAATAACAAACCGGCGTAAATAGCACATAATATGTAACTTATTGCTTGCATAGATGCCCCATTATTTAGAGACTGCCAATCATGGGAAGAATAATAGAAAGAAATTAATTAGAGATACAGTTCTCGACGAAAAGTTTTTTCATCGGAGTACCTAAAGATTTACAAAAATTTACGTTTCAGAATCAATCAGATAATTTTATATTTTGTAGTTTTCACTCTATTTGAGATAATTTTATAGAACATATTATTTTGTAGATGATAGTACATATTTATAAATGCATTTGATAGTACATACATACTTTATATACTCTTTCGGATAATACAGATGCTTATCAGACAGCACTTGTTTTGACCGACGATGGAGAAAAATACATGGCAATTTATTGAAGCGTAACTCTAATTACTTTTATACATAACTGTTGGCAACATAAAAATTACAACGTTCAGTGTGCGTTGTTAAATGTTAATGACGTAGGAATGCGGCCTCATTGTAGGATTCGGACCAATTTTTTGAATTTTTGGGAGAGTATTTATCGTAAGTTTGGATTCCAGAGTTTGGGGTATGCGCTTTTATGAGGTAATTGCAGAACACATTATTTTAATAGTATGTGAATGTAGATGTATCCTATTGTTAGTAGTTTAATCTAATGTGTAAGTGATACTGCCACAGCAATGAATTAGATAGGTAACTTGGTAACTCAAAACCAAATTCGTGTGGCTCTTACAATTGCGAAAATTTATACTATTGGTTTTACATTTTGATATTTTTTTGACAAAAATGGAAATATTTTGCATGTAAAATTTGAACAATTCATTTACGTATAGAATCCAGGCTTTAGAAAAATCTTGGTAATATATGGATCATCATATTTCAAAATGAAATACATCAAAATAACGCACATTGCGTTAAAATCTAGTAAATTTGTACCCCTAATCTACTTAAAAATAATTTAATTTTTTCTTATGGCGAAAAATTTTGTCTCATTTCATCTAATGTAGAAAACGCGAGGGAGCTTCTGTCCCCTAAGCCCCCTAAATGCGCCACTGGACTTTTTCATAAAATAAGTTCGGGCTCTCTCTCTCTCTCTCACCGTCTCACCATACACACCAATTATGACTATAAAATTAAGTTGGCAATGTAGTAAATAGTTGAGACAATAATTTTTATCTATTCTTGAATTCACTGAAAGGCGGGTATATTTAAATCTCAATTTACCCAACAGCAACATTATTTATTTCATTCATCGACTAACAAATTAGTCTTAGTGCGTTGATATTCAATATTAAAAAACACTGATCAGCCAAAATTAAGTTATTTATATTAATTTAATAATTTTCAAGTTGAGAATAATTTGATACGTCAAGATGTGTTGGAGGAAGGATATGGATTCGATGCCCAAGCGAATGGTTGCTGCGATGGACAATAAAATCCCTGATATTTGTCATGACGTCACATTTGTCGTTGGAAAGAATAAAGTTGAAATATCTTGCCATAAAATATTTTTGGCCATTGCGTCCCCAGTGTTTGAAGCAATGTTCAGCCACCGGCACAACAACTCTCAGGAAACACCATCAACTAGAGGGGTAAGCTAAGCTCAAAGTTTAAAGTTGACAGTAAACAGTTATACGTCACACACAGTATTTTATATTTCACAACATTCTATAATTGATAATACATTATAATAAGAATATTTAACTCCATCAAATTGAATACAATTAGTGTACTAAGGATTAATCACTTTATTTTATTTATTTAGTAATTTAAATAAAGTTAATTTTAATCAAGGCAGACAAAATTACAACCAATAGGTATTGAAAAAATAATGAATTCCATTTTTGAGTCATGCTATTTATTTTAAAAAAATTGCCGTAGAAAACCCTAGTGTATTATTGGTTTTTGTACAAATCATAAAATTATGTGTCACTTTTAAGTTCTAATAAAAGTGTATAGGTATAGTTTTAAATAAGTTTATTATATTAACGTAAAACAATTTTTCACTTCAATAGATTGTGATTCCTGATTTGCATCCAGATGGATTAAAAAGCATCATAAAGGTACAACTTTATTTTTAATAATGTAATATTTGTATATGAAAATGTTATATAACACTTTCATTACAATTATAGTACAATGCATTGCGTTGCATTATTGCATAACGCATTATGTAAATAAAATACTAACAAACTTCTTGCAATCCTTGTAACAGTGCCATAAGAACGAGGAGGATGCTCCTCCCGGCCGGGCCATGGATTGGACGGGCCAGGTCTGGTGACCTGGCCCGTCCAATTACTTACACTAGATATTATTGAAATTGTACCAAAATTATAAAAATCACAAAAATTTTGATAGCACTTTGGCCAAAAGCACTTTTTCAACTCAAGACCATATTATATGTTTTTGTGGTGATGCAAACTGCAATCAATTTGAGGTGATGCAAACTGCAATCAATTTGAGGTGATGCAAACTGCAATCAACATTTTGTGGTCACAATAATTTTGATAACAATACAATATCATCTTGTGCAAGTTGGTTTCCTGACCCGGCCGAAAAAAATATTATTTCCCCTCTCCCGAAATCCCATAACGCGCTAATTTTTATTCATTTGTGTTAGATTTTGACCTAAAGTTTAAATAGGTAAATTTTTATCGCTGCGCGAGATAATACTGTCATTTCTACATAATGATATAGGCAGATTCCCATAGCAAGGGTCCTCCTCCCCACCCGAAATCCGGAAAAATAGGTTATTTTACCCAAACAGTACCAACCACAAGTCTCGACATTTTTCGCGATACGCACGAATTTTATGGTCATTTTTGTAGCGCATCGCTCGAAAATGAGCCAGTTTATATTTCATGATTTGAGTTCCCCCCGAAACCAAATCCTGGCTACACCTATGGCACGTTATAATTATAATAAATAATAATATTGTATATTGCTTTTAAAATTCAGCGACACTGGCCAAGCCCGTACAATTTCCTCCTAGGCGAGCCTTGCTGTTACGGCCCTGCCTTGTAAAGATGTAAAGTAGCATTATAAGTACCGTAGTTCCACTCATTTTAACCCGTATTCTAATGGTAGCCCGAATCCGTTTTGCATAATTATAGCCCCCCTCTAATTAATAGCCCACTCCAGAATGATGTGTCTCAGTTAACTCTATTACAGGCTGCCAAAAAGAATGAAACGTGACTTTAAACCCGCAAAATTCATTAAATCGAAAAGAAATATTTTGTTACTTTATAAATAATTTCCCCCTTCTAATAATAGCCCCCTCTATTTATAAACCCCTTGACATCCGTTTTACATAATTATAGCGCTACTGAAAAAAAGAAAATACTGTCATATATAGGTAGGTACTTTAGTATAGTGGTATTCACACTGAAAATATATTGATTCAATTTCTAATAAAAATCAGAACTAATATTATCAGTATTGTATTTATGAGCTCTCCAGCTTAACCTTCACTTAGAAATCACACACACACACACACACACACTGCTGTGTTAAGTTCAGACTCAAGAGTCGTCGCACAATTACTTTTTAATATAACATTTGAACGTTCGTGCATTTCTTTTGGGGACGCGTTGGAACATTCTAAAATGCTAATCAAACAGTTCTGATTCTCTTCATAGAGAACCGTGTTTCAGGAAGATGCTTTTTCCCCTGATTCTTATTGCTTTTGAACAATCTAGAACGTGCGCTCTAAGAGTTAATTCTCAAAAAGATCAGAAATGGATAACAAATAACTTGTATTCTAATCTGGTTTTTTGGTTTGGCGTGATTATACTAATATTGCAAGTAATTATGATTTATTTGTTACAGTATGCTTACACTGGAATTTTGAACGTTGATGTTAAAGATTTAATAGCCACGATGTATGCATGTCATAAATATGACATCCCAGAACTGTACAAACACTGCTCTCAAGTGCTGCATACCAAATTAAGCCTGGATAACGCTGTAACAGCTTATCAAGCAGCACTAGTTTTGATGGACGAAAGTTTGGAGAAAAATACATGGGAATTTATTGAAGCGTAACTCTAAATAATTTATTACTTTGATCGAGGCTACCGTTACTACCAGGCTGACTCATTTAAAATGTTTGCTTAATATCTGATGGCGGCAAAAATTATCCATAATATCCACACGAGGCCTCAATCTTACACATAAAAATGAATTGTTCATACATTGTATATAATATGTAAAACAGCCATGCACGTAAAAAGGGGAGGGGGCACGTGCACCCCCAGAACCAATGATTATAGTTCTAAAATAGAAAGAAATCGGATTATCGTTATTATATCGTTATTTGTATTTCGGTTTTTACTAAAATCTTTATTTCTACGCTTTACTATAGACTGATATGTATTTTATATTGAGATTTCTGGTTTTCAAAGAGCAGATTACTGTATACAAATTTGCTGTGCAACCCCAGGTTTTAATCCTGGCTACGTGCCTGAAAACAGAATGTTATGTTTTATAAATGGATTTCAAATTTTTTTACAATCTTTTTAAATTTTTTACTTGAAGTTTTATGTTCAAACTTGACGACTTGACGTTCAAACAAAACAAAATGATGTTTGAAGTAATTAGCAAAATAGCAAGATAGCGTAGTATGTAAAAAGATAGTACATAGTTCTTGATTGAGCTCGTGGTATTGTCGCACCCAAACATGAAGGTCGCAAAAAGGCTCAAATGAGTCAGCCTGGTATTAACGGTAGCCCCGCTTTTATACACAACTGCAACTGGCAGCATACAAATTTCAACTTTCAGTTTGCTTTGTTAAATGTCAATGACATAGAAATGCGGCCGCTTTGTTGAATTCGGATCAATTTCTTGAATTTTCTGTGGAGAATTTACGCACATTCTTAAGTTTGGATTTTATGCCGGGCTTGAGGAGTGAGGTGGATGTCTTTCAAGCACTCATGAGGTAAATTCAGAACACTAATATTTTAATATTATGTAGATATGTATCTTTATAGTTTAAGTTAATGTGTAAAAAGTGACACTGCCACAGCAATGAACTAAGTAACTCAAAACGAAATTCATGTTAATCTTACTAATGGCGTAGCCAAGGGGAGGGGCATAGTTATTAATTGTCCCCCTGAAATCCGGATTAAATACATTATTTTACCAAAAAAAGGACAAAAAATAGCCACATTTTCCATTTTATGCTCAATTTTGCCTTTGATAAAATTAGTCGCGCAAAAATTAGCACATAATATGTTCATCTTGTTTTGAGCCTCCCCCCCCCCCCCCCGAAACCAGATCCTGACTACGTCTCTGGGTCTTTCAATTGTGATATTGCAAAAATTCTTACTTTTACTTTTACATTTGGATTTTTTTACAAAAATGGAGATATATTACATATAAAATTTAAAAATATTCATTACGTATAGAATGAACTTTAATTGTAAATGAAAAAGTTGAAAGAATTAGGCGAAGGATTGAGTCGTTTAATTTTGACAGTGCATACCAGGTGTTCTATTCTATACGTAATTGTAAAAATTTGAAAATCGCATTTTATCATTTAATAAACCACTCAGACAATTTGTATGCACGGAATATTTATTTTATGAACCTCTCAGTTTCATTGTGAATTGTATGCAACATGCATATAAAATAATTTTATTAAAGGAATCAGTTTAATTTGTGGATGTCAGTTGGATTTGATATTCGTAGAATTAATAAATTAAAAAATCGAAGTACTACAAGTAATATGTACATGCTTCATGCATATTGTGATTCTTGCTGGGTATTCCATTCTCCAATCGCAAGTTAAACTGTTTTTAAACTTGGCATTTCTCATACTTTTAATTGCATATAGGTGGGGGAGATTTGAGTGTGATCAAAGAGAGATTGATACTACCGACGAAAATTTGAGGAAGGTGCTGGAACCATACCTTTCTTTAATCAGATTTCCTACAATGAAGGCGGATGAATTTATTGAAGAGGTGCAAACTTGCGGTTTGTTGAGTTTGAAAGATTGTAACCAACTGTATCAATATTTTATCATGTCTGGCGAAAAAAGGTTGGTTGGATGCTCTTTTTATCATAATTCTATATATCTTATGAATGTAATGATGGAACGATAATAAATATTAAGTTCAGTTATACAGTTTTAACGGTTTAAACAGAGTCTCAATTGGTGCCACTTTGCAATATCCATGCAAAAGTAGAGTGTTCAGACGATTTGTGTTTTGTTGTAAATCCATCAACGAAAAATTTGAAATCTTACCTAAAGAAAATAACCACACGGACCAGTAAATAACCATTTCATACTGATGCTTTTTGTAATAAGTAATGATATGTACAATGTCGTAATTTTCTAAAGTTCTATGATTCATATAGTTTCAGAATGACTGGAAAAGCTGGTACAACGATTAAATTGAAATCCGTCGGTATTGTTTTACCTTCAAATGCTACTAACCGAAGTGTTTCGGTTAGTTTATACGATTACTCAATTGGTGCATGGATACAGAGTGCAACAGGAACAGTCTCTAAATCGCTGGAAATAAGTTACATTGAATTCGATCATCCTGTTAGTTTGCAATTGAATATGGAGTATTATCAACTGACTGTGAACGGACACTATGTAATAAATACACTTTTCACAAAATTTCTTCCCATGAATAGCTCGTTGAATAAAATTATAATCCTGCCCTGCATTTGCGTGTTTTGTTTCAGGGCCATTCACTTCCTATTGATAAACGTGTTGAACTAGTGAAATACTCGAAAGAATTAATGAACCAATCGAAATTTACCTGGAGTGCTCCAAACAAACTAAAGTTGAAACTTGAGTTTATTCCCCGTAACTTCGTCATTTGGGCATTACAATTTGAAAATTAATACTCTTTTGTTTACTATTAAAACATAAAATCTGATTCGTTCGTTTCCTTGAAAGAAAACAACGAACTACATTAATTACAAACATCTGTGTAATATATCAGAAACATTCTCGTATAATTTATATAAAAATTAATTACAAGGATTACATTATTTATATTTTTAACGAAGGAATACTCAATTCTTTGTCAGTTTTGTTTTGAATAAGCACGATCAAATATATGCGAAATAATAATTTAAGCATTTGTATAATTAGATCAACTTACACGTTAGAACATTTGGTACCTTATATTGTTTGTCCAGTTCATTCTTACATGTAGCAATCAGTTGAATTAGTCTCTATATGAAATTTTGATAATTTTTGCCTATTCACTACATATACTGTACATGTAGGTTAAAAATTATAGACATTTTGATATTTATTTATTCATGTACCAATAAGTCTAGTAATAAATAATTTAATATTACTTATTTGATGTTGTCAAAAATTGTAATCTCAATTGCAAAAATTACGAAAAGTAGTTTCATTATGGTAGAAAAAATAGCTATACGACTTGGAGCTCGATTTTCAAAACGAATATGCATTTCAGAATTATAATAATGCACATTATAAATATTAGATTGCTCTATTATGTTTTATTTTAAACCAAACTTTAAGACGACACCTTTTCAAGAGATGAGAACGATCGAGGTTTCAGATCAATGTACAGTGAAATGGTTTTTAGTATTAACTAGGCATTTTTATCTGAAAGCCCTTTGAAATATTTAAATTCTACTATTCGTCAATTTTAGTCGAGTGAGAAATTACTTGGTGAATGCAGTTTTTTTATTTTTTTCATAATACAGATAGAAAGGAAAAAATTCCAAAAACTCACCTCAGATACCCTGATTAATTTTATTCTGTACTTTATGATGGGCTATACAATTTTCTAAAAAGCTTCGAAACTATATATATATCAACCTCATTTCGAATTTGATTTCCCTATCTAAATACATAGAGAGAAAATTGTAATGCATAATTTTCCAAGGATGGAAAGAAGTTGGAATATGTTTATACTGTCCGTGTGTTTTCTGGTACAAGTTCACGGTTCGATATTAAAGTGAATAGAACTTTGCAATATTTGTAAACAGAGCTTCTATTCTGATCTGCCTTTAAATTATTTTCAATAACTTCAAAGTTTGACCTCCCCCTTAATGGTTGTCGGAATTAGGTTGATGGGAGACATATAAGTAGTATACGCATATTGTGTAAGGCTTCCTTTTTAGGTACTTAACCTTCCTGGGTTCCGTGCGTCAAGGTACCT
>JAQFYB010007191.1:0-11120 GCA_034694085.1 Pogonognathellus longicornis
TGTTGTATACTTTGTTTATAGAGGTTGGTACTGTAGCCGGGTTGGTGATGTCGCTGGGTTGGTAGGCCTCGGTTACCAATATATTGCTGTTCATTCATAGACATGAATTCTGACAATTGTTTGTGAATACAGAGTTCATTTCTGTCGTAAAATGAGATTAATTGCAGATTACATGTTTAATTTAATTGGTATGTATTCATAATTGTCCAATTATAAAACAAATTTCAAATTCTCTTACAATTGTTTCCTTTACAAATTCTTGTGGATTTGAGACTTTTTTAAAGTTCTTATTGTTAGTAATGAAGTGGATTGTATAAAGAGGTTGTTTTTAACAAATACTACATGAATGCGTTAAGAAAGTTGATTTAATGTTGCTATTATTGTTACACCGCAGTTGGTTTAGTTTGAGCAACGTAACGCATACAATTGCTGTATATACAGGTATTTTCTTGAGGTTTTTACGAGTGCGTTTATGTGTTTGTGTTTATGTCTTGTCTATAAAAATAAGAGGTAACACACAATACAATATTACACGAATGAATGGTGTTATAAACTAGTACTCTTTTAGCTCCTACCATTTACTGGATAATAATGACTCTAATAAAATTGCATTGCTCTTTTTACAAGTCCCATGTCTACACCTTAATTAAATACATCCTTTCTTTCTTTACTTTCTCTTCTTTCTTTCGTTGGATGGATGGTCTTCAGAGTATTTTGATGACACACCAAATTAATTAAACCAAGTGATCTAGCATGGTCGTTACAGTCATACTTTCTTCCGTTTGTACTCATTTAAACAACAAGTTCTTAAATTATTTCACCTTAGTAAAAAAAAAGCTTTATTGTCGATGATTACTATGTACTACGACTACAGTACATACAATACCTACATAAATCATTTGTCTTTACAAATAGGAAGAAAAATGGACATTACGATTTTTGCGATCTACTTTGTAGCAGTACACTGTGTTTTGTCTCATATTTTCAATTCACCGATGTAATTACAATTGCTTCTAATTCACTAATTGTGCATTAAAAAATTCAAGGTTGATTGAACATTAAACAGAGTACCTAAAATACACATGTTAATGTATTAGGATCACATACGTATAATATTAGGTATGTGATAAATACAATAAATTATATTGTATTGCTATTTTGCATATCTACTATAACATGCATACCTAACTTGCTATTTGCATAATATGTAAGTACACTACTGTAAGTAGAATTGTTTAATCGCATCACTCAATGGATTTACACCTGTAAATAACTGTTTGTATACAGAAATGTTAATGCGTGATGAATTCGTAGAACTGTGTAATCACATTAGCGCACAGCGAGTGCTTTATTAGTCTGATAGTATTATGAGTTACAATTTATGTATAATTGTTGAAAGCTGGATGTTGTACTTAATGTTATAAAAGAACCAAGAGTAAATGGTAATTGTTATTTACCTAAGTAGTTTTAGTCATACACTGATGATGGTGAAAGCATTTATTTATTATTAGCATTCGTGGTAGAGCACGTAGCTAATTAAGAAGAAATTTCCATTAGAGAAGAATGTTTGGTCAGTCTGTTGTATTCATTGATGGTTTAAAAGAGTGGTGTTAGTGAATAATGGATGTTGTCGATAGCCGTTGATTACATGACAGCATAACAGGAAGAGTTACATGACGGTGCTTCCATTTCCCAATTATTAGTTTACATTAACATTTCACAAAAATGTCAGTCTTTCTCATTCTCTTTTTCCATTTCCACCATTTCCATTCTTAAGGATGACTAATGAGAGAGCCACTATCATTGCATGTAAACTACTAAACAGCTAATGCCATTGAGTCCTCCATTCATTCAGCCACACTCATTTGTATTCGAATTAATACTAAAATGTGTGAGTCTAGTCGAGTTTGTCTTTAGTTAACCGTCCAAGCAGAATATTATCATAAATTGACATTTCAAGATTTGACATTTGTTGTGATGTGACAACCGTCATCGCATCAACCATCCACTCCACAAAATTACAACTATGGCTCCCACCAAAATACCTGCTATTTCATCCAACATCATTTTTCTCAGAAGCCTTCCTATTCTGAATGGCATTTTTCTTGTCGCTTTGTTAAATTAACAGGAATAACTGCGTTCCGCCTCATAGTACCTACTACTACATTCACATTCCAGCAATTTTTATTACTCACACTAACATCGTCTCATAAAATCGCCATAATCTACTCATGATGTGGCTTTATGAATGTTTTGCCATAAAATGCTATACATTTACCTATACAACTTTCTGCTTACTTGGTCCAATATTTGAACAGCCTTTTTTAAACGAAAGTGACTGGAAATCCATTTGTTACGTAATAAGTATTGTATAATGGACAGTAATACAATGTTAATCATATCTGTTTCACAATAAGTCATTTTGAATGTTGTATTTATTTGTAGAACCCATTAACACATCAATTCTCATCTACCCAGTCCCAACTTACCAATGTCACATATCGAAAAATAATGCATTATTTCTAAAGTTAAAGCTAACCAAGATATATATCATACCTGTACTATGTAGGTAGTAGGTATACCTTGGATATACTTGGGTATACCTATGTATTACACTATGGAAATAACTATTGTCCAAACTTTTAAAAATAAATGGGCATGTGCCTTTGGGCCGTCTATCAAGCGGAGTATCATTCATTACACTGTCAGAATATTTTCAACCAAGATTTTTGATTTTTTGAATTGTTATTCTAATAGACTTGTAATAACCATTAGGTATATTGTTTTTCATTCACATAACTACCCCGGGATTAGCTTCCTGGGACTATCGACTACTGGGAAGGGATACATGCACAAGTACCTTGTACCTCTTCTACACCTAACCACAGCCCTTGTGCTTGCTTGGATAAACCTATAGCCCTATGCACATAGAATAACATGCATTAAGGTTTATAGAGAAATGAATGAATGTAGTGTTTTCTGTTTTTAGCTGACTCACATTAACAAGAGGTCTTGTACATGTATATACCGATATATATAAGATGTGTGTGGTGTATATACGTAGGTAGTTATAGTTTACATGTATTGTGTATAGGGAGATGTGGTAAAAGGCAGGATAACGTAATGTAGCATGTAACATGATGAAAATGGAGAATGACTTTGGTTTTGAGAGAAGAATGAATTGATGATGCCGTGTAGAAGAGAATGGCATTGTTCCTACCTGTATTGTCCCCTGTCGCATCCTATTGTTTTCTAGACCACTCACATTTATCGACTCAATTAAGGTAATTGCATCCAACTGACTAGCACATGGCCATTGTTTCTTTTCCCCACCATAGCTATAGCTCTAGTCCATTACAGTCCCAAGTGGCATACACACAATGTACTGCCTTACTCCCTTCCACCAACTAAATACACACAAACTATAAACTTATCATCTTTCTCTATAATATTCCTTTCACACTACGAGGTCCTACGAAACTACGACTTCTCTGTCCAACTATTGTTAAACTCATAACACAACTTTTTTATTTCTGATCCCAAACTTGACTTAGTTTATAATAATTTCACTATTTAGCTGTCTATTTAATTCGCGTTAAAATTAAAACTATACAAATACATTTATTTCTGTGTACATGAGTTCAGAAATACATATTATAAATAGGTGGGTATAGGTACATGTTCCCGGATGTAATCTATTGTATGTGTTAGAATTGCCCATAATAATGTAATATATGGGCATGCATTATTATCCTCCACTTGAAAAAAGATAAGCCAAGACAATCAAAAAATCAACCTTCAGATATCCAGATCTCTGTTGTGACATTGATAATTTCATCACTCTTAAAAATCTTTCACGCAGCTGGATTTTTATCTAACCTGGACCATAGTTTTGGAGCCTGGAAAAACCTTGGAGCAAATACATCATATAAAATTCATGCAATGCATTTAAAAACACTCAGGTGCTATACAAACCAAATGTTGCCAAGCTTGCCTTTCGCATGACATGAATACGAGACCGTGGCAGAACGATGACAAGGATCTATTCTAACCACTGAGCCTTGTAGGGACTGATTATAGCATTTATGTACACACCTAGGATTTTAGAGAAGTGTCTCGTTGTTTGTATTTTTAGTATCTTCTTACTTTGTATAGGTATGCATGTACTGATGGTTAAATTACTTAAACTATATTGTTAATACATATTCATATATTGTATGGTAAAAAGAGGTGGGTAGGTATATAGACAATATACTGTAGAACACATAATAATCGGAAGTTGTATGTGTTTGTTGAGATGAGAGTTGGTTATGAAAAAAGGTTGAATAGCTTGGTTTGCTGACATTTGAGTCAAGTCGACTTCAACTTCACCGTGGTCCTTACCACCAACCAACACCAGCACACTTTATCATCGCTCCAGCCAAAATCTGTCTACTCGCTGTCAGCTTGAGTTCCTTCACTTGACTCAGGCTACTTGCCTTTGCCTCTTCTTTATTTCGACTCCATCACATTATTACCTTTTCCACCCACACTCCCACACACCACTCTGTCCTAATTACTTTGTTTCCATCACATCAAACATTGATTTCTCCTCATAAATACCTATCTCAATCTCCTGTAGTAGACATATGCAAAATCTGAATTAAACTACTCATTTTTCAACCAACTGACAAATTCATTTTTACTTGTCTTTTCTAAAGTTCATGCAAACGTAGAAATGCATTATTTAAATGAATGCCCTCCGGTAATAAACATTATTTTGCTTTTGTGAAAATGTCCACATTAAGCAATTGTAGGTGTATGTATTTTTAGTTTGTTTACCAAACTTCATTAATCACGTCTTGTTGTTTCTACTTTGTAGCTCAATTAATAACTGTCCTTTCCCATCCATCATTTTATTAATTTATGCTCAATTGGGGAAATTTTGCGAACCACAGTGCCATGAGCGAGAGGTACCTACAGAATACTACAGTACATAATGTAGAATGTAGGTACTCTACTCTAACTGTGTAAAAGCATAAGCTATGCTTTTAGGTACAAAACCAACTGTCAAAATTTGCTAGTATATGAAACCCGTCATTTCCTTTCTCAGACTCGAAAAATGGTCGCAAAAATCATAGTGGAATTAACGTAAAAGAACAGTGTATTGGTTTTGACAGAATGGATTGAAATATTCAGCTCTGTTTTAGTGCATGGGCCATGACACGTACAACACAGGAGGAAAATGCTCATATTGCACATTTTTCAATATAGGTAGGTAAAGAAGTATCATGTATATTGTATATCCATGACGCATTCCTTGAGTAGGTACTAGGTACTATACATAAATATCCGTAGGTACTAAGTGTTTAGGTATCTGTGGAGGAAAGTATAATCTGTAGTCTGTGAGTGTAATGTGCCTCTTCGGAATCTAGACCTTGACTAGACGTGTATTCAATATATAAAATATTAAATGAGTTAAGATCTTTTTCTGCACATAAATTACGGTACACACGGGCTGTGACATAAAATCGATGGAGAAAAACAATCTGAACATCCTTCAGTTGTCGATTGGTAGTGTGTCTACCCTCCTCTCTCATATCCTTTATTCTATTACATTTCATTCTATGCATTATATCCCTCTTCTCCGAATTCTCACCACCTTCTTCTTCATCCAAGTCCTCTCGAATCACCGCGCATCATCCTGTCTCTCTTTATATATATGTGTGTGTGTCTTTCTTCCACTTTCCTCCGTCGTCCTCACTTGCTGACAGTCATACAATAACCGTTAAAGTAGCAAAAACACACATCCAGTCTCGTCTTACCTGTACTGTATACTGTATCACACACACCAACCAAATTGTGCACACATTCACGCAGCATTTTACACAAAACCCAAACACAGGCGGATCGGAGACCTTTAGAATAGAAAAGGATAAAGGATTGGTGGTGATAGGAACAGAAAGATGCAAAGAAGCACAGAGTCTCCTTCGTCGAGTTGACGAACGACTCAATTCACCAAAAGAAAAGCTGAGACCCAGGAAAACATGCAGGGACACAAGAGGAGAAAAGAACCAAAGCTTCTTCGCGTTTCATTTTTTGTCCTCCTTGCCTCATAGCGTCTCACAACTACACGATCTCTCTTTTGTGTGATTCAAGCTACTTATAAGTACTAGTGTGTACCTAACCTACATACCTATCTAGCACAACTGTCTATGTATGTATGTAGCTAAAAATCCAACCCATGTCTTTCTTACACTATCTAATGCATATAACACGTTCATCAATAAATACATACCACTTTTATCTTAATATTCCTATAGGTATCACTTAGCCGATTCACGTTTACATGTTAGTTTCTCTTTAGATTACCTTATAATGTAAATGCTACTTCATTCGACGTATATTTTCATGCGAAATAGAATAACGTTTGTTAAGCAATAAGGTTAAAGTTGTATATAATGGCCTTGTATGTAAGTATGTTGATTTTTTCATGCTATATCATGTATTACTAAGTATAGTAATGTTTGTGATTTCGGTCTCCTTTGCAGATACTTTGCTGAGATATTACTTTCCAATTTGACAAAAGAGGAAAAGTAGGTAAGGTATAGGTTATACTATTGTTTGAGGATATTGGAAGTGGTAATGTTTGTATATGTGTGTAAGTCTATAGAGTTTGTGAGTGTAAAGTGTATATGAGTCTGATGCTGGTGTGGATGTAATGTCCATAGACACTTGGTTGGCGTAACTGTGGAAAAACATAAGAGTGCTTGAATTGAGTTTAAAGAGACAGATGTGATGTGCTATCTCTGGTAGAGTGGAGTTAGAGTAGCTACAAGCTCCTAGTCGTTGTGATTGAGTCACGGCACGAAGAGAAAGTAACTAAAGGAAGTTCCTCGCTCAAGGGTCCAATTCAATCGAACAAGGTAAAACTAAAACGACAGAAATATCTTCTAACCTATCACATCACTCATCAACGTATGTATACTGTGTATGTACCAAGGTATCTCAAAACCTTGTTACACACTTTTCTCTCTCTTCATTCTCATTCTTCCATACACATTCTACATAGAGAAGCTTTTACATTACTTTTACTATCCTTTCTCTAGTCTTTCGTTATTTCCGTAGCAAATGCATACATTATTTCTCTTAACCCGTGTAGTAGGTTTGTATAAGTAGGTAGTATGTGCTATACAATGTATACAGTAGGTGTATTAGTGATAGAGTTAGTTTAAGTTTACATGGAGAGACATATCCTTGTAAAGATATTAGGAGTAAGTACATGAAGTCCTGCGGAGAAGAAGGTTGAGAAAGCTGTTCATTGAATATCCATTATATTCTAATGAAGACGTTTATGATGAAGTAGAGTGGAGCTTTTGATTCGAATGAAAGTTTTTTGCTGACAAACACATTTCTTCTTTCCCATCCCCATCCCATCATCATCATCAAAGGTCTTTCTCTTTGGCTTTCTGCTCACTAACTCGCTCAGCTCAACTCAATTCGGCTCATCTTATACATCACATGCACATCATCACATCACCGAGTACATAGAGTGAGAGTGGATGAGATGAGTCCTAGTCCTACGAGTCCCGGGTTTGTGTCTCAAAACATCTTTTCTCCTGCCAAGCTGCAACGTAACAGTTAAGCTCGATTAGATATTCGTTTCTGTACTACAATTTCTGCACTGCATGAGCACACCGAACCAAGACAAGGGACCAAATGGACGCTTGAGATCTTCATACATACATCATATGAGTCTATGAGAGAGAAAGAGAGAGAAAGAGATACTTCATTGGATTGAATGAATCTTCAGCTCACTCAACCATACACACCCTCTTCACTTTCTTATGCACAAAAACTTAGCCACGTATCCCGATTAGAATCAATCAATCCTGTCTCTGCCCTAGAAGATGAAGAAGAAGATGTTCCACACACGAATGCATAAAACTCTTCTTCTTCCTCCACCACCAATCTTATACCTTATGTATATGTACATACACTCTATATACAAACACTAGGTACTCCTCCAAAAGAGAACTACTTAATTTAAGCTAAAAACTACGCAAAGTTGGAGATGCATTCATCAAAGTGAGTTTGCTTTAGTGAAGAACGTATTTCTACGCATAATGTACGGGTACTATTAGTATTTGTATTAGATCTAGTAACAGAGAACGTGGCTATGTATGTATGTACGAGTACGACCTATCAAAATAACACACAGTCAAATGCGGTGTCTACTATGTGCTACTCCTCTTGAACATTGAAGGGCACACTATTTTCTGTAGTACACAGCCTAGCAAAATACATGATATAATATAGAAGTTTGTATACTAGTGGAGAGAGTTTTCACGCATAGCCCAAGAAGAATTCCTCACTTGGCACACGAACCGACTGGTTTGAGCGCGTGATGAGAATTCAACTTGTAAAAGGATACTTTTCACTCTGCCACCAAATAATACAGAAGAAGATAGAAAGTCTGGAGTATAAGCAAGAGACATAGAATTACTTGCCTTGCTTTGCCTCAACTACTACTGCAGTTACAGCTAACTCAGATGAGTTGAGAAACTTATACAAATAAGATTTGAAATAGACTCCCAGAACTAACACCAACTGTCTTTTCTATAAATGGGAAAAGGGGTATAACATAACGTATGGGAAGTACACTGCATTTTATAGCGCGTATGGATGGTGACTACGCGTTGGTAATATTTGCAGAGCTTCTTCTACTTGTAAAGTGACTGTGTAGTACATGCAGAAGATGACG
The DNA here is from genome assembly GCA_034694085.1 of Pogonognathellus longicornis. Taxonomy (NCBI): domain Eukaryota; kingdom Metazoa; phylum Arthropoda; class Collembola; order Entomobryomorpha; family Tomoceridae; genus Pogonognathellus; species Pogonognathellus longicornis. Next base: position 8,744 of record JAQFYB010007191.1, read on the forward strand.
AAAACTCAGACTGAGACTCCTGCTGGTTTTCTGTAAAAATAGTGTAAGTGTATATGAAATTGTATGTTTCTGGAGAACAATCACTCCTTTACTTTTGCTAAGAAGACAGAGGATGGATATGTGGCGAATAAATGTTATTGTGGGATGCGGTAGTTTCATCTACAGTGAATTATTTTTTGGTTGCTTATTTAACTTGCCTTGCTTTTACTTTAGTGACTTGGCTGTAGTGTTATATATGTATGTAATGTGCTGTGTAGTTGTATTATAATACAGTATGGTAGAAACATGGAGTGAAAGTGTGTATGTAAGGATGTATGGATGTCTTGTGTATAAGAGGTGGTTGGTAGTGGTGGGTTGTTTCTGACCGTGTTTGTGTATGGGAGGCAATGGAAGATGAAATGCGGTGGCTGTGAGTAGTATAATCTTAATTTACCGATAAAATATCCTCGAATATTTCCCTTCGTCCATATCATGCATGTAAAGTGGCTCTATTCTAACAACATTTCCCAAATTCCTATCTCGTACTCACATTTTTCATGATCTCGTTTGAGGTCGAGACGCGTTTCTGAATTAGAATAACCGAAACAATTTACAGCACTGCTTCAAGCCAAGCACTAAAATCGGAAAAAATGTCTTGCCCTAAGAAAAAGCACTAGAGCAGACCATCTCTAACTACACAGATAATATCACATGAAAAAGCATAACACAAACATACACACAACATGAACTCGCTTTACATTACTACACATAACATCCTCATACAGATACCAGTCAACTACTCGTTATACAAAATACAAGACAGGGCTAGAGGTTACATTATATTTCCCTTCCTCTTACTTCCTCCATCTTATCCCATCACCATCATCTACAATCTGCATTACTCTTCTAATCGTACACAACACCAACACCAACCAACCCACCAACAACATCATATTGAACAAACACACACATTTATATCCAATACATTTTCTATAGCCAACAAATACAAATGCATCACCACTACACACATCACAGCTATCACACACCATCACCATGTGGCATAGCTCTCTATTAGTCTCTCTAACTATTATTCCTATGCATAATAATATTCCTATCTATTATCTTGTACTTGTAACCACCACACTCCACTGTATTCTGTATACCGTATTTCCTCTAAACCTATACGGACCTGCAAAACAACCCGGGAGAATAATTGGGAAAATAGGGTTAACTACCCGGGCCTCTAAAGCAATCCGGGTCTTTAAACCAACCGGGTTTATATACTTGATGCAGTTGTGCGTTAGAACTTAAATATAAGAATGGTCAGTCCTTTTAGTTCTCGGGCAAAATGACAGCTATGCAAACAACCCGGGCCTCTAAAGCAACCCGGGGGTCGACGCGCAATTTTTAAAAGCAGCTCCCGGATAGCTTTAAAGGAAATACGGTACATTATAATATTAGTATAGATACTGTTACACATTTACTAACAAGTTTCTTCTTTCGTATAGTAGTAGCAGTATTTACTTTTACTTCGAATCCTTAATGTAAACCTTACATTCGACTACTAGGACTAAAGTTGCACTAATAATATGCTGACTGCTACATTACCGTTACTACACAACACCATTGCATTGCTCCCACACAACTCAAGAAGAACCCATAGCATCATTTCAAAGGAAATTCTAATCCAATCCTTCATGATGACCTGCCTTGGCCTCGTCCTGTTTATTCCACAATATTCTGCACTCTTTTCTGTGCTACATTCTAGGTACACTACACTAGGTACTAGACACTGCAAAATACAATGTTTTTCTTCCACGAACCACTTTAGCTTCCTACAGCTTTTTTGTTTGGCTCACTCACAAGCACAACAAATAGCACAGACTTTGCTTGGGTTTATTTGTACTATGTATTACATAGATATTTATACTATGTACTAATGCAAGTAGGCAAGGCATCCTATGCTCTTCATTTATATAAAGATATATTGCTCACAACATATATTAGTTGATAAGATATATTGGTATTGCATAAAGATAAAAGTATCTTATCGTCCTGTGCTTAGCTTCAAACCTGATACACAAGACATGGCATGGTAAGTACAAGGCGGAGAGCCCCAACGTGGAGAGAACACGAAAACAAGACAAGAAAGGAAGAATCATTAGGGCAGGAGAGCTAATGGGAAAGCAATGGAGTGCTGATGATCTGATGGGAAAATGATAGTTGAGCGTGAAGAAAGCGGTGAGCGACTACTCAACCCAAGTTTTTGCAATACTTTCATATACAGATATGTATAAAGTTATACACTAACACTTTACTAATATATCTTACACATTTGGACTTACTCCCTGCATTCGATTTAATTTCTGGAAGAGTGTATATTAGTGGATTTTACTTA
>JAQFYB010007192.1:0-11119 GCA_034694085.1 Pogonognathellus longicornis
TATCTAGTAGCACCAGGAGGGGGTCAGCACCCCAACAACTGACGCTACTCAGTTACATCTGTTTTACCAGTTTATTTATTCTTATTTGACGACATCCTCAGAGTAGACGCAGTTACATCCTTACATCATCAATGTAGTTACAATGTTAAATATAGTTTCGTTTAGGAAAATTACAGGATATAATACGAAATGACATAACATGATCATAAAATAATTGAGATTACAAATTAAGAACAACATCAATAATACATGAGTAGTTACAGGCATTCATATGATTTAACGTTATACAGGAGCTTTTCTGTTTCTGCAGTAGGTCTATTTTAATACAACGTGTAAATACATTAAATATGATACAATGTTATATTTTTGATGTTATGTATGCCAGTCAAAGCATTTGAGAAGTATTCTTGTCCTAAGGAATGCGGTTGCTTTAGTCATTTGCAAGGCCATTTAAACTAAATTGGTAAAAGAATTTTTCTACCTTTTTATTAAGATATCTGTAAAACCGGTTATGAACTATTCAAAAGCCTATTCATTTTGCCCTTTTATCCATTCAACATTGCATACGTAACGAGATGGTAAACTGATTTTCTTTTTCGTGCAGCTTGATTTAATTTCTATACGAAGGTAAAATGGTATTTACGCTTCTTGGAATAATTTTTGGAATTATAATTTTGCATCTGTTTGCAATAAACAAGAGTCGTAAAAATTTTCCTCCAGGTAAACTTCTAAATTCTAAAATAACATTTACATCTTATTTGTTTTGTGGCCATCATGTAAATCAATTTATTTTTGTGCAGGTCCAATAAGTCTACCCATTATTGGAGGCCTTTATGCCTTAGGAAAGGAACCACACAAACAATGCATGAAACTAAAATTAAAATACGGAAATGTAATTGGAGTAGATTTCGGTGGATTCAGGTAATTTTAAGAATTCAATATTACATGTAAATAATAATAATTAAAATTTTGAAATTTTCACTTCTATGGTTGATGGTTGCAGAGCAGTGATACTAAATGACTACAACGTTATAAAAGAAGCTTTCGACATGCCGCAATTTCTCGACCGTCCAAAATTCGAAATTATAGCTCAATGCAGAGGCAGTAGTTTTCCTGGTGTGAATTTATAATCCTTTAATGATTTTAAACTTTTTTAAATATTTAAAATTATGCTTACACTTTATCAACAGGATTGGCATGGACTAGTAAAAATAACTGGACCGAACAACGACGTTTCGTGCTAAAGCAATTTGGAAACTTAGGCTTAGGAACAAAATCAATGGAAAGTTTATTATTGGACCAACTCAACATTTTATGCTCTTATTTTGATAGCAATATTGGAGTTCCGGTTGAAAATAAACAACTTTTCGAAGCAGCAGCCATTGGGGCATTGTGGACGATTATTAGTGGAACAACTCATGACGACCACGATGAAGAAATTAACGCTGTAGTTGATTCAGTTAATAAGTCAGTGCTTTAAATGATTCTAATTTTTTTTTATTTTGCCAACAAAAATTATCAGAAAAATATTTGAATTCTTAGAATGTTTCTTGCGACGCCGTCTACACGAGGAGTTTACTTCTTCCCTGAGTTGTCTAAATTATTTCCAGAAATGAGCGGAAGAAATGCTTTCATAAAAGCAAATTTAGTACAGAGCCAATTTTTAGACCAAGTGATTAAATCTCACCGAGAAACTTATGATGCTGGACAAACAACTCCAAGGGATTATATTGAAACATATCTAGAAAGAATTGCTAATACCACTGACACTAATTCAAGTTTCTTTGGGGAAATCGGAAGTTATAATTAATTTAATATATATTTTTCATATGACAAATTACTTATTGAGCAATTTTAATGGAATTGTAATTTTAATTAAAAACTTTGCAGTTCAAAATTTAAAAGGAACTTTAAATGACTTTCTTCGAGCTGGGACGGAAACAGTGGCTACGACTCTTACTTGGTTTATCAAACTTTTGATTTTGTATCCGGATGTGCAGCTCAAGCTCCAAATTGAAATTGATAAAACGATTGGAAAATTTACTCCGTCTCTTGATGATCGAGTTAAGTAAGTTAATTTATTATAATGAATTATTAGGGGTTCTCATTTTTACGTCTATTTCTTAAAGAGAATTTGTGGAATAGAATAGTTTAAAAATGAAGACATATTTTGTGATGAAAGATTACCCTACGTGGAAGCTTGTATTTTGGAAGTCATGCGTTACTCAGGAGTTCTTCCTTTGGCTCTTCCCCGTGAAGTATCTCAAGATATTAATTTCAAGGGTTATTTCATTCCAAAGGGGACAATTGCCATTCCAAATATTTACGGGGTACTTCATGATTCTGAGATATGGGAAGAACCTGAGGTTTTTCGTCCAGAACGATTTCTCAGCTTGGATGGCTCCACTGTTTTGAGAAACAATCCGTCCAATTTAGTATTTGGGTCTGGAAAAAGAATCTGTCCGGGAGAATCATTGGCTAGGAATGAACTATTTTTGTTTATTACTGGACTACTTCAACGATATAATTTCTCGCAAGATCCAAATAGTCCAAAACCTACTTTGGAATCCAAGTTGGGACTTACCTTAGACCCGAAACCGCATTTCATGATCGTATCTAAACGCGATCCATACATGTCTCATTTGATTTGATTACTTTTTTACTTGATGTCACTTTTGCACTATTAATTATAATAAATTTTCAAATTTCAGTAAATATGTAAATAAATTGTGCACTTTCCGTGCCTGTGCTTTCATTTCTTTAATTTTTTTAAAGATCTTGATTAATTTTAATTCATTGATCAAAATAATCATCATTGCCTAAAGTAGGTCTGATTGCTTCAGCAGAAGCAAAAGAATACACAGAGAGCATAGGCAGCTTGCTTGTGGCGTGGCTCGCTCAATGTGCCACAAGCTGCAAAAATGCAGCTTGTTCTGATAATATTAGTCGCAACTCTCAGCCGGAGTTGGAATTTCTGTTTTTGGTGCCCCACCAAATATGTGCGTAAATGCGGGGTTCTGACCCCTACCCCCCGGAGAGAGGGGGTATAGGTCGTCAAAATCTATTCAAAAATCACTCAGGGTGAGGGGGGGGGGTGGAGGTTCAGCGGCAGATCTTCGAATATAACAGCAAAGCTTATAGTAAATGGTAAAGTAAAATTTCTTAGCTCGCAAACTGTATTATTGCAATACGTGTACTAAGTACCATCCACAAACAACATGTAATAATGTGTAACAAAAAAATTTTGTGCCAAGCAGTTTGTTATTCGTTATTCCCTTCCAGGGAACAAAAAAGCGAAAAAGCATTGCTTTTACCTTTTTTGCCTTTTTTTAGTTTTAGGTACCTAGCAAATTCAAAAAAGGTAATGCCTTTTTTGCTTTTTTGCAGAAAATTTAGCAATAATCCAAAATACTATCGGCAATTCAACAGATTATTTCTCCCTTGCAGCATAGTTCATGCACTACAATACACATTAAATCATACAATGTACACTTTGTAGTAAGAGAAGTAAATGATTATTGAGTGAGGTTCATTAGTTCGTTGTGGGAGTGGAGCGGAATGTGTGGAAGAGAAAGATTTGTGTTGAGATGATGACACAATGTTGTGGCAAAAAATGTCCCATTTAAATCGTGGTGATCCACCACCATCTTAGGTAGGCTATTCATAATGTAGCGCCGTGGTAAAAAAAGGTAAAAGCAAAAAAGGTAAAAAAGCATTGCTTTTTAAAAAAAGCATTTTTTCCTCAGAATTTAGTTGTGTTCAACAAAGAAGAAATTTTTGTAAAAAGTCTTCGAAGTATAGGGGGGAGGGGATAGGGAAAATCGCTCAAATGTCTTCATGGGGAAAGGGGGGATCCAAAAATCGTGAAATTTTGATCTTCGTAATTCTTGAACGCTCCCTAGGTAGTACATCACATGCAGTTTTACAGACACACCACCCACAGTGTCACCCCAAATGGACTAATATCAGTATTATGGTACAATGTTATACAACCATTTTTAACCACTGCAACCATAAAAACCATTTTTATTTTAATACAATACAATACCTCTTCGGGGGAAACGTTTTGGCTGAAATAGTACTTTATTAGTACCCAACCATTCATAGCAGTACTAACTACTAACTTCCAACACTATCCACGATAAAGATTAATATACACGGTTTCAAATATTTAATAGGGCTACAAAGTGTATACTCATTTTGATTTAAAGATATATTTTTAGTGAATCCTGCTTTTATTCAACCTTGTGAGGTCTTCGTATCTTTGCTTGATAAAGTTCTTTATTTCTCAGTACAATATTACATTAAATCTGTTATAAAATACATTAGGATGAACTTTGCACTGTCATTGCTACAATGAGACAGAGATTGTATTGAGGTGTATATTATGTATTATGGTATCAGGTATACATACAGAGAACCCGATTGAATTAATCAGAATCATTGTGCAAGTTATAAGTACATTTGTGGCGAACTGCCAATCACACGAAACTAAAACTAACTGTTAATTATATTGCATTATTAATTCATGTTGTTAATACCTAATTTACAATTCATTACTATTTGGGTCAACGATGATTTCATCATTTCATTGAATTATTTTAAGCATCAAAGTTGTAAAAATTAAATTAAAAATAATCAGATCAGATTAATAAAAAAATCATCACCTAACATATTACCAAACTATTACATTTTAGATGTATGTATATAAACAATGTTTTTCAGAATATACTGACCACACAAGAAAACAAACCGGAGCTTACACTACAAGATGAATGATCAAAGTTGCATGGGGTGGTTAGATCTCTACTCCCTAATATATGCATACCATTAGAATAATACTTACATTTAGTAACGGCCAATCCGTGTAGTGAGGTCTACACATTTCGTATAATATTTTATCTGAATTATATATTTTATGTAGCTAGAATTTCTGTATAATAACCAACGTGAGGATTTCGTTTGTACGTTTAACACATAAACCTACTTATCTTTATCTCTTATACTCGTACACGCTTGAACTCGCTATCAGTAGCATCTAAGAAGATAAAAGCAAGAATTCAGCTCCTAGTCGGATTCTACTATTTCACTACTATTATAATATTGGTAGGTACTCGTTTGTTGATAAATAAATGTTTAACACGTTGAACCTACTAATCTCTACCTACTTTTTCTTCTAAACGCTAGTATTCGGTTACATATACAATAAGATAACAACACGCATATATTTAAGTGCTAAGTCGGTAGCAAGTTCAATATCCGTATTTTTCAATATGATTTGCATGATAACCTGAAAATTACATTTATGCAGCTTTTTACACGTTGGGACCTGTGTAAAAAGTCAATTTTGTGTGACCTGCTGACTGAAGAAGTAATGTTATATCGTACTAGGAGAATTACTTATTGCACTAATTTATTTCATAGAAAAATTAAATAATATTAAAGTCATGCAAAAATGATCGTTCTGGCAGGCTCTTATATAGTTCTCGTATGCTTTTATCGTTCTCGTAGGCTTTATAGTTCTCGTACGTAATTTACTCGCTCGTAGCTTTTTCAATTTTAAAATCGATTCAGTCGTTTATGAGGAGGCGACAATGAGGATTTTAGGTTTTTTAACATCTAGTTTGTCGCTATAATAAATAAATAATAAACAAATAATTATCATAAGTTGTGCTGGAAACTGTATTTTAAAAGTAGGTACCTATCAATGTATTAAGTCCTATAAGTCCGTAACCGTGATACATACTGTAGTATATAGTCTGTTTTACCAAATCTTCAACATCAAGATTTGAGCAATGTACAAATAAATCAATAACTAATTGCAGCTTAAGTAAATTTTACTACTACTCACAATTAGTTAAATGGCATACATTGCAAATCGCTATACAGTGAATTTTCTGTAACGTGTTCTAAGGAGTATAGGTGTAGGAGTTGAGACTTGTGTGATTTTATAACATATTTTAGGAATAGCACCCTTGACAACAATTTTTTTTATTAATTTATATTTATATTTAATTGTACGACAAAATAATTATAAAATATTGTGAAAATATTATGAAAATAAAAAGCTAATTTGGAATACATTCATCCTAACGTTAGACTTTATTGCAAATATATTATTCAAATTTTCATCCTGTCTCCAATTTTTACGACTTTGGATTCATATCGAGTTATTTTTACTTACCGACTCAAAAATCGTGAAAATCAGAGACAGCATGAAACAGTTGCATTTATAAATACCTACAAAATTTTGGGAACAAATTAGTGTCAGTAATAATATTTTATTGTAAGATTTTCTGTCCAGAAAGTTTGTAACACTTATAGGTGTAAATAAATAAAAAATTATAAAAACACAAAACATTCAAGGTGTATTGATGACACTACAAAACCATTTTTAATGTTGATTTCTATTACCTACGTACACTGCTGAACCATTTTTAATGTTGATTTCTATGCATGTACGTACCTACAGTGTGTTTGAACATAACCTACTAATGTAAAAAACCTACGGGACGAGTTAGCTCAGTCATTCAATTTCACTATAGCTGCTCAAGTTTGTAATTTCATGAAGTAGGTATGTGAATAAAAAGTGAAACGTCAAGCTCATTATACTGTGTGCGTGAGTTGAGTACGTAACCTTCTAACATAAAAACTTCATGCTTAGCGGAATAGCTTAATTCATATTATGATTCAATGGAAAGAGAGATGAGATCATGTTACGCTAAATACAGATCTTAGTCGATACTGAACGTGATTTCAATAAATTCATTCACCAATAATAATCAATATACAAGTTTTCCATAGTTATTTTTTCACGGTTAAAAAAACGGAAATCAAATGTTATTTTAAGGAGAAAAGAATATTGAATAAAATTAATACTCCACTAACAAATTACTTTCACTTTCAATTTGCTTAAGAAATGTGTGTTACAAAGAATGCAGGATAAATACATACAGCATAAATGTATAAGAAACTAGGAAATTTGCCTTTCTGCATTTAAATTTATTTGTTTCAAAAGATATTGTTATTCCGATCTTGTAACGGCAATTTTACTGGTCATTACCTACTGTGAGTAAAGTAAAGCTAGAAATTAAGGTTTATAGTAATACTAAAGTTAAATCTTTGTCCCAGTCTAATAATGTCTTCCACACTACTTTTATTGAACTTGGCCCAAACCTGTAGGTATAACCTTCAAGCAATCATAATAAACTAATTGTTCTGTAGTAACAAACTTTTGTTCTACTTTTCCACATTTTCACAGAAACCTTAACGCCCAGTATAAAAATTATCTTTTCAATACGCTTCATACATTCGTTACACATGAAATAATTTTATTCTTCTGGAATAGACGCCATAATATATTGACTGAAATTCTCATGTGATGAACATTTGTGATGATTTTGGGTGCAATATTTTCATTGAATGTCCGTGTAAATGCATTTTAGTTATGAGATTATGAGTTATATTATTATTTATGTATTTCTTATGCAAAATAAATTTTGAATAGTCAAGAGGAATATTTATATAAATCATTTTGATATTTTAATGTTCAATTTTTGATTTCAGGAATTGCAGTGCAATTGTCCCAAATGTTTCGAATAAACCAACATACACATTAACAAAACATGAATAACAATATTCAACAATAATAATAATTAACAACGTCATATAATTTAAATTATTTTTGGCTTAAGAGCTTTGATAAACGTTTGATTCGCTTGAGGTATAAAGGAATGGTTATGGTAATTAGTTAAGTTAAGTCTGGTCGTGGTTTGAGCTTGTGTTTTTGTCTGTCATGAGTCCAAGCTCAAACTCTTGTCTTTCAGTAGCGTCAAATACGTCAAAATAATATGGTCCGTTGTGTTTCCACATACTAATTGTATTTTGTCATATATTAATTATAGCAAATTATATTTGTCCGAGGAACTTTTCCCCTCAACTAGTCATGATTTTGGCGTCACCAGTCCATCAATATCAGTCTGGTAGGTAAACCTGGTTAAGTCTGTGTCACTCAATGTTTGGCAGAGAATTGTACAAATAGTGTCCAGCAGCATGTCCGTCAAAAAAGTTTTAACGAAATTGTTCAAGAATTCGGTACGTAGCCGTCAAAGTGAAAGTAAGAGAGTAGTCCAGTAATCAAGAAGAAAAATAATATCTAAAAAATTCAAACACACAAACTTTTAGCTACAATGGCAATACATAATGATATTGCTACGAATACTGTATTTTAGTTACAAAAACGGGAAATGAAATTTGAAATTCGGATTATTTTGAGGAAAATTAGATGTCTCAAGATGTTAATAAATATTTCCCGCTAAATATTTCAAGATTTTGAAATCTTACCTTTTAAAAGAGTAGAAAATCCATCCCTTTAGCCTTTAAGTTTGGATGAAGAGACCTTAGGCCGTAAATATTCCTCGAGAAAATAAATGCGGCTTACGGGTTTCAACAGGTGACAGGTTTATTTATTGCATTTTGTTGTAGGAGTCGTAGATGCGTTCAATGCCGCTAAGAACCTTTTCGGAGAGATTGGCAACATTGAGGGATCTCTGAACATTGTTGTTGACGTTGGAAGATCTGCGAGACCATCCTCCGTCTCCCTTGCTCAATGGTCCGAGAATGGCAGCCAAGGCGAGAAGAACAATAATGGCACCAACAGCGAGGAAGATTCCGGTTCCAAGGTCGATGGAAAGTCCAGCGTAGCCTCCGTGTCCTCCATGAACGGGGTATGAACTGTAGTGGTATTGTTGAGAATATCCGTCTCCTCCGCCGCCACCCGACTTGGCGGTTTCAACTTCTTCGGCTGCCCGGCATCCTCCGATGAGGAGAACGACAGCAAGAGATACAGCGACAGTGCGAATCATGGCGATTGGATGTGAAGTGAAGAACTGAAGGTAATTGACTGACCAAGAATTTAATTCGTCTTGCCAGGACGTTGCTACAAAACCATCTCTTTATTTCTGACCTCATTACTCCTGGTTTATAAACAAGTTATGAGTTTTATTCATTTTGTGGTGAATTCCTCCCAACCCCCGCTCCACACACGTCCAACTCCGCTCTACGCCTTTTCTCTTCTTGAACTTGACCCTTACACGCATAACTGGCTTAGCAATAATCATAGCACACTCACATACAAATACACATACACATACCCAACACACACTTGTTCCACATTTCCACTTTTTAACAGAAAGTTTAATAATCAAGTCAAAAATCAACTTCTTTATTATACTGATACGCTTCATATACTTATAAGTCCCATTCCTCAGTTCCCATTGCACTCCATTTTGCATTCCCATCATCATAATCACATTATTCCTACATTATTCCTACATTGCCCTCTCACAACACCACCTGTGCACCTCAACACCATTTTATTGCTTACGCTCTCTCAACTTTCTAGTGTAATGAGCTAATACGGCTACACATCCGTCCGCTCGATAAGTATCATCAATACAACAATCTTCTACAACAATCTTCTACAACAACTTGCAATAATTGTCTGAGATTTAAAAGAATCAATGAAATTCTTCAACCTTCGCATTACCATTAATTCTAGTAATCCTCATAATATGCCTATAGGCAGAGAGAGCAACATCATTTTCTAATTTCTATTCCACAAACATACACATATCTATACACTCAATACACAATTTGCCTCAATCACCATATACCAGCATTCTCAAGTGCACACGTCATTCTTTCAACACAATCTAACTTTAATCTCCACTTCCTTTTTTAAACTTGCTACTGTTTTATTTGCACTATAAAAGTTAGGTAACTCTACTGTATTTAATCTAGCAGTTGAAACAACTTACCGTACGCCTTCACATTGTTCAAGAACGAATTATAGAAATTATTATAGCAAGAATGATTAATATTGTAGAAATCGGAATGCTTGAAGTAATAACGTCTTTTATATTCAAATTGAACAACCTATTGTTTCTTCTTTTGGAAATCAGACTAAAACAAAACAACGCATGCAAAACATATAAAATCAATAAATGAGATAATTATTTGCGTCTTACGTATTAATGTATTAGCATTATACTAATATGTACCTATATATAGAAAAGCGAGCCTTCTCGTGTGTAATACAAAATCATAAAAGTTAAGGTAAAACTGCTATATGTACTACTAGAGTATGTCCATATAGATTGCAGATGAAAACTCTTGAGAATTCAAAAATGTTCAAACATATTACTATTATTGCTAGTTGAAGCTAACACGTGATACGCTTTTAATTAGTTGTATTTGTATAGTTTATTAAGATAATTATCGATACGAATTAATTAAATTGTTTGAGCTCTCAACTTTCTAGTGTAATGGTCTATGTATTTGTAATAGATGGTATTAAAACATACAGGTTGGAATATGTATTGTCACAACACAATGTAAAATAAATTGCAATAATTGTATGAGATTATAAGCAGTTCAAATATTCTAATAATATCATTCGGTCTATTTGAATTAGTGAATCATAATGGCCGGATTTTTAAAACCTTAAATTAAATTTCCATATTTTTGTGGCATTGCGTGACTTTAGCAGTATGATATTGGTTTGTAGTTATTTACCAAGCGTCCCATTAAAACACTAATTTCTGACAAAGTGTCAATGCTCATTAAATGTACAAATTTTAACTGCGATATTGGCTGCGGACACCCGATATCTGGACTTTGTCTATTTAGCAGAAATAGCTTATTGTTAGTTTAGCAAAAATGGCTGAAACAGTATGCAGTGTTTTCGGTCAACTAAAATTAATTTGATGAGTTGATTATCAAAATATGGAAAAACAAAGAATTTAAGCAGGTCCAAAAGATCGATTAGATTTTACAAATATAGTAAGATAATAATAATAATCATAATGCTTAATCTAGAATGAAAACTGCTGAAAATAACTTTAAATGAATATATTTATATAGTTGTATGAAATGTTGACGTTGACAGTTGTGGCCATTGTCATGTGGCCATTAGTGGTTTATACATTTTTATTTGCGTCTAAAACCCTGAGATATGTATCAAGCGAAACGATTATCTCCTTCTTTCATCTCCACGCTTTTAAATACAAATCCAAATCCTTAATTATAACCACGTAATCAGATTTTACTTCAATACACA
>JAQFYB010007193.1:0-11118 GCA_034694085.1 Pogonognathellus longicornis
AAACAGTCCAAATCGTAGAAAATACAGGAGCAAATTTCACGTACGTCTTACCCTCTAGAACCAAACCGAGCGACCATCTAAATTGCATACTAATGTAATACTAGTACACCATACCTGGTCGTAACATGGAATCTCTCTTTATTTTCGTTTGGAAAATCTGACATTTCCAGTCCCACTTTATGTACTCACAGTACAAAATATATTACCACTGCACAAGACTCCACCACTTCTTCAGTTATTGTGTTATAAATAAATAATAAATTTCGTATTACTGAAACAATTCACAAAATCTTTTCATTGTTGGCCGCATGACAACGTTTAGGACAAACAATTACAAACAATATGAATAAATCATAAAGAAATGCTACAAACTTCATAAAAGTTTTTAGCTGAAAATGTGCAATAATAATAATGAAATAAATAATATAACCGCGCATATTATATTTACATATGGGAACAAGAGCTGAACAAGCAACATCCGATCCCAACAAACTAAATAATAAATGATAATGCAATTGTATTTATGTTTATAAAATATATGTGGACCTTACCTACTTAAAAATAACATCTATATATTTTGTGCTCGTTATGTCATGGGTATCACCACAGCGATAAGATAACTGACTTTTCGAACAGGGTATGACCATTTTAGCAACAACCAGTTCTCAAGCGACGAAGTAGTGATATGATAAAATCATTTTTAATATAAAATATCAAGATACAAAGTATCAGCATCAAATTCTTTGCAGGACATTATTTCATTGAACAAGGAGACTTTCTAAGGTAAAATAAATACTGTTTTGCTAATAAATGATTTTAAATCAAAATCATGCACAGGCTTTACCTAGGACTATTCTAATTTATTTTATTTTTGCAATATTACCTCAACCTACCGATGGCTATTACATTAAAAGGCGAACGTATAAAATATTTTTCGATGGTAATTTTGTTGCGCTGTACAATATAGTAAATATATTTTGTAGAAACGTTGAAAGTCAGTAAAGCTACAAGTTAACGAAATTTAAGCAATGAATGATTAAGTATGTAAATAGGAACTGGTACACTCAGAAAAATAACTACTCGTCAGAGAGGTAGCCCTCCCTTTAATTGTAATGAAATATGAACAGCTCTCATTACAGGGTAAGTTTTCATTTTCGTGATTGGTAAATATTTCACTCTTCGCCAAGTGGTAGCTTTTCACCTAAAGGGACAAAAAAGTCAACTACTGTGGTATTGGAGCTCTGTTCGCTCAGCTACTCCAATCTTCTATCCTAACTCCGTCACTACCACTAACCCACGCTGCCACTCTTTGGAACAAACTGATTTCTCTTCACTCCTTATCTTCTATCACATGCACCCTTCCCAATTGATTTTATTTTGAAGCAACGCGGGTGTTGCGCCCCCACTAAGAGGTATATTTCCATTTTGGCAATGTAAAATGGCCATTTTCCTCGCAATAGAGCTAAACATGACTACCATTATACGAAGTGGAAAGTTCAAACTTGAAAGGTGTAAATATTTCAATTATTTCCACCAGTACGAGGATTTAGCATTTACCATTATTCCCTTACTCTGAGATTTTTCTGAGTGTAAACACTGTTGGTTGGTTAAGAAGTAACATTTTATACCGTTTCCGCATCAAAGCTGATTTAGAACATTTGTAAAAATTGTTGGGGAGTCTTGCGACTCGAGACACAGTTTGAATGACTTTGACTTAAATAATATTGAAGTGTCTTGGGAACTTTTTCCTTTAACAATTTTGATTATAACTTCTCTCTTTGAAGTGAAAATAATTATAAATCAAATTACAAACTTAAAATAAAAAATAACGAGTCAATAAATTGTAAAGAGTAAAAGATGCATTACATGCAATGCTAATAAAACGTGTCGCCATAAATATTCATAAAGACACGGTTTCATCTATTGTCTATATACTATGTAAATTGGAACTGCAGCAGAAGGTCTTAAGCACGTTTGATATTCAGTTATCAGTTAGATAAATACATACAATGATCATGTTTATCTATGCTTAAATTCGAATAAGATTTATTCTACACATAACTATACCATACCCACATTTACGAATTCATTCATCAGCATAGTGATAGTATTAAAATATACAAGCTCTGTGTTTTTGGTTTTTCAATCAGCTCTAATTTTCAAATTATTTCTTAACAGTGACAATAATTTGACAAGTCAAGATGTGCTGGAGAAAGGATTTGGATTCGATTCACAAGCGAATGGTGGCTGTGATGAAAAATAATATCCCTGACATCTGTCATGACGTAACATTTCTTGTTGGAAAGGATGAAGTGGCAATTTCTTGCCATAAAATATTTTTGGCCATAGCATCCCCCGTGTTTGAAGCAATGTTCAGCCAACGGCACAATTCTCAAGAAATATTAACAACTGGATTAACCAGAGAATGCAAACCAGTAAGTAAATTTGTTTTTAACTTTGGCAATTGCATGGAGATGAGAATAGGTACCGTATTTCCGGCAAAGCTACCCGGACCTCCAAAACAACACTGGGGTATATGGGAAAAGCGTAAACTACCCGGCCATTTAAATCATTCCGGGTTTATAAATTTAATGTAGTTGTGAGGTAGAACTTAAGAATGGTCAGTCCTTTGAGTTATTGGCAAAATGGAAGCTAACCAAATAAATAACCCGAGGGGTCGATACACACTTTTAAAAGCAACCATCGGAAAGCTTCAGAGGATATAAGGAAGTATATTATTTGTACTCAACTTTGTATAGCACTCTCGAAACTGAAGAGTAATATATATGAATTATTTGTCTCGCTAAGGAGTTAGTAAAATAGACCAATATAATTATTTTTAATCATGTTGGTCACAAATTTGTTGTGAATTCAGCTATCTATTTTAAACGAATTTCATATTAAAACTTCGTAGATAGATATATTGAAAGAAATGCGCCTTAAAATATTATTGTACACTATATCTATAATTTTCAAAATTTTGTTTACGATTGTAGAATATATGTCTGTTTCATACCCTTTTATACAAGATTGATACTAAGAAAAAAATATTTTTTACTTCACTATAGATTGTCATTTCTGATGTGCATCCAGAAGGAATCAAAAACGTCATAAAGGTAGCTGGATACAACTGAAATTCTTGTGGTTATTAAGTAGTGTCAACTACTTTCTAATAAGACTGATCACGTCTGTCTGTCCATCTGTCTGTCCCTGTCCGTCTGTCTGTTGTGTAGATTCTCTAACACTAGTACTATGGTACCTAGTACAGTAGTATGGTATCTAGAACTATAGTATAATATGGTAGTATAGTGTCTAGTAGCATTGGCGTAACCAGGGGGATCAAGGGGGCACATACCCCCTTCGAAAGAATAGTAAAAAAACTAACAAAACATGGTAGTATTGTATCAAGTAGCATTGGCGTAGCAAGGGGGGGCAAGGTGGGCAACTGCCTCCAAGTCATAAAATAAACAAAACCCACAACAAAGCTAGTTTTTAAGTAGTTTTGTTACTCAATTCGAAAAAAATTGTGAAAAAATTTCAAAATTTTCAATTTGCGTTTTTTCAAATTTATCAATAAAACTAATAGTATTGACACTACTTTATTACATCTATTTGTAATAGTTTATAAGTATTGTTATTATGAGGCACAAATTATAAATCTAATAGTTTTGTATATTTTTACGTGTAAAGTAATAAACACAATATATTACGCAGGGTTGGCATTTCCAGGCATGTAAGCATGTCTGTTCTGGGTAATATGGATAAACGCTTGAAAGTAAAAATGCGGAAATATGTAAAAATATGGAAGATTCCAAAATCGACAAAATATACATACTATTTACATGGGAAAAGCTGATATAAAGCATTTGTGCTTTACAATAAGAGATTTCAATAAACACAACACTCAATTAGCATTCGCTCTGTACTGGAATATTAGATTTTACTTTTTTCAATGTTGTAATTTGTGCTCAACCTTTCTACATGTCTTATACAGTGATTGGGTAGGACTATCCGTGTTTTTCCGTAATTTCCCTTATTTTTCCGTGCGGAATAAGATTTTTTGATTCCCGTAAAATACTTATTTTTCCGTAAATGTTCACAGTTCCATATCTCACGTATTTTCAGCCCTGATATTACAATGTTTTATTTGTGACAGTATGCTTACACTGGAATCTTGGATGTGGATGTGAACGAGTCTACAGCCACAATGTATGCAGCGCATAAATATGATATACCAGAGCTCTACAAATATTGCTCGCAAATACTGAATTCCGCATTAAGCGTGACAAATGCTGTAACAGTTTATCAAGCAGCACTACTTTTGGATGATGAAAATTTGGAGACAAGTGCATGGACATTTATTGAAGAGTAAATCTAATGATTCTCTTATTCGCCAAATACATAAACTAATTACAAATATTAATTTTTATTATCAAATATTCACGATTTAGAAATGCTGGTGCTTTGTTGGAATCGGATGAATTTCTTGAGTTTTCTGGAGAGAATTTACGACAATTCCTAAGTTTGGATTTCATGCAGGGCGTGAAGCGTGAGGTGGATATTTTCAAAGCGCTTATGAGGTAAGTATACACACTGGTTGACTTGTATTTGGACAGTTCGACCTTTACATACACTTAAGCCAGTGGGTATACTGGCTTCAGTGGGCCCTGGTTCAAAATCCTCTTTGGGCCCCAAGGCTATATCCAGGATTTGGTTTGGGGAGAGAAACAAGTTAAAAATGGAAGTAGGTATAAATGTCAATTTTCTCGCGAAGCGGGAAACGTTTGAGCTAAATTGAGACAAAATCGACAAAAATAGTATAAAATTTGCACGTAGCGGAAAAAATTTCGCGATTTAAGGTACTTTTGTGTCATGGAGGGACCCCATGACCGTTGGGCCCTGGGTCAACGCACCATCGTAGTTTAGCCACTGACTCAAGCTCAAGACGTATGAAGTAACCAGAAAAATAGCTCTAAAAATTTGGGGAATATTATTTAGACTTAAAATATTGGCAAATTTCTAGCGTTTGAATTTCTAGTCAAAGGAAAATGTGCATACCA
The DNA here is from genome assembly GCA_034694085.1 of Pogonognathellus longicornis. Classification (NCBI taxonomy): domain Eukaryota; kingdom Metazoa; phylum Arthropoda; class Collembola; order Entomobryomorpha; family Tomoceridae; genus Pogonognathellus; species Pogonognathellus longicornis. Next base: position 5,061 of record JAQFYB010007193.1, read on the forward strand.
CTATCCTTCGTTATTACTGACACATTAATTGAATTCTTAGTCTACGGAATCTGAATTCGGAGCAATCGTGCATGCACAATTTGTGATAATAAACGGCAAATGTGATCGCCCCATCGAGTTGCAATAGTATCTTGAATTAGTATCCATAATGTCTAATCCCACAAAATAATGTAGCAATATGTATCTTGAAACGTTATGAAACATTACAGTATATTGGCTTTGGTGCAGCTGAAGAAGAAAGTTGAAATTTAAAATATTATTGCATTCACCTTCATGCAATAAAACTACAATATATTACAAATATACAATACGCCTATTAAACCATATTAATTAAGCTGGCAGTATATTTGTAGGCCTTAGAGCAATAATTTTTACAAAGGTGATTTATATATTTCTGGAATGTTTGAATGTTTTTGATAATGCTTGCAAATATCTGGTTTTGCCGAAAAAATGCAAAAAGTCTCAATGTCTGAGCTACGAGTGACTTTGTTGTATTTTTCATTGATTTTGGTTCAAATATTCTAAATTATTTCGCGTCGTGTACCATATTGTGGATATTTCAATTAGTTTTTACCTAAAATTTCAAAAGTTTTTCGGGCTGCGCGCGAAACATTGACGCATATAACAAAGGTTTGCTAAAGCCCCACTCAAACTTTTAACTTGGATACGGCCCTACGACCTCATACTGAGTTTCTTTCTTCGTTTATTGTAAATTACAATTTAGAGTATAATTTATTTTTAACAGAACCTTTTTTCATTTTTAATGTCACAGGTGGGGAAGTATTGAATATGATCAAAAGAGCGTTAATAGTTCAGAAGAAGGAAATATGAGAAGCGTGCTCGAACCATATCTTTCATTAATAAGATTTCCTGTAATGGATTTGGATGAATTTAATGAAGTTGTAGTAGCAAGCCGTGTATTGTGTTTGAAAGAATGTGTCGATTTGCAGAAATATTTGACATCACCCAGTGATAAAAGGTTTGAGACTTTTAAACTCATCGTGCCTCATGAAAGTTATCACACAACCTTAAAAGAAATTTTGATTGCAATTTTAACACTAAAAACGATTGAAACAGAGGTTCAATTGATGCAACATTGAAATACTCAAGTGAAAGCAGAATCGGATGGAAAAGAAATTTTGTATTTTGTTCCACGGCTATAAACAAAAATTTAAAAACAGCACATAAAAACAGCAGCTATGACTGGTAAATGAGTACCTAACCAGTATAACAGGCGCGTACCCAAGGAGGTGCAAGTGCACCCCCAAGAATACTAAAAAATTAGGTCGTTTTGCCATAAAAGTTAAACAAATTTCTAACCAGGCGAGATTTTGTTGCATTTAAGTTGGTTTTAACCTAATTAATGAGCATTATTATTTTATTATGGACTTAATTGTACCTTATACTCGAATTTTGCTCTCCCAAGGTTTGATTTTTGTGTACAACCTTGCTGAGCGCCCCCTAGCTTATGATCATGGGTACGCGCCTGCGAGTATAATATTATACTATTTATTTAATTAGTGATAGTAATAACTCTGCATGTCTTTGCTTTTACTAAAATTCTTAGCTTCATTATAACTGGAGAGACTGCTACGATTCAATTGAAATCTGTCGGTGTTGTTCTGTCTTCAAAATCCTCACAATCCGGCGACCAATGCGTTTCAGTGGCTTTACATGATAGCTCAGTTGGTAAATTTACACACTTTGCCACAAGAACAGTCTGCAATCGACGGTCAGAAATATGTTACATTGAATTCCAACCTCCAGTGAGTTTGAAAATGAATGTGGAGTATGAACTGCTAGTAAACTATTGCCATGTAATACATAATACACTATGTGGCTTGCTATTAATACCCCGTGCTCTAAACTTTAAGTCTCCTTTTAAATCGGCATTATCTTTTGTTTCAGACGGGTTGGACTGAAGAAAGTAAAAAGGTCAAGGTTGTGAAATACTCAAAAGAATTAATTGACCAATCAACATTTACCTGGAAAAATTCTAATATTGAACCATTGAAACTTGATTTTCGTCCATATAAGTACACCATTTGGGCATTACAGTTACAATGTTATTACCAGACGTCGGACTTGCATGTTCGGAATATGGACAAACTTGCACAAGAAAATGTCCCAGAAAACGTCAAAAAATGTTTAAAAAACAAGTTTTTTATTAGCATTGAACTTTAATTATCATCAGAATAATCTATAAAAACATAGATAATAATGTTCCGATGTAATTCTTTCGCATCAAATATTACGATTCATTACTATTCTATTTCCATTAAATATTACGATACATTACTATTCTATTTCCATCAATCAAAATATGCCAAAGCGCAATGTGACACAAGGGCCCATTCTAAATTTTCGACTGTCATCTTTTGTCTCCGATCAGTGAACAAAGCCTTATGCATGCTGAAACTTCTTTCAAACATCAACGGAGGTTATCGGCGCATACTTGAATGAGGAAATACGAACTGGTTCCAAGTTACTTGGTGATGTTTCGTTTTCTCCATTCAAAACGCTGGAAATATCTTGCAACTTTTGCAACCCAAAGTTTTCATTGAACACTCTATTTACTTTTTCTAGTACAGTTTTTCCCACATTATCTTTAACATCTTGCAATTTTTCCCTCACAGACTGTATAATAAAAAGACTGTCCGATAACGACTGATTCTTTTCTTGCAACGCTATTAGTGTGTCTGATAAAAAAGTGAAGTTAGCTTCCAAATAAGCAAGTTGGCTTCTTGCTTCTGTCTCTTTTAAGCATCTTTGGGCGGTTTCTATGCATTTAGCATCTTTTGCATCAAACGAAGAAACAATCTTCTGAATACTATTCAAATGATTAGCATAGTAAGCCTCATTTCCTATATACTTAGACTAATTAATTTTTGCTGTTAAATTATGTCCCCAAAGCTCAATTTAATTGAAAACTTCTGAGAATATGTACAAACCGATTCTCTATTTACTACTGTATCCAATAATTTGCCTAAAGCCTTGCATCGCTACTTATCGCACATTCCGTGGAACACCTCAAATTAGAGTTTTTCCAGGGTCATTGTTACGTTTTTAATGATATTGGCCCATTGCCTTCGAATAGATAATAAGTTTTTAGGCTTCTTACAAAGATTATTGTGTGGGATTTTATATAAAACCCAAAATCTTACAAGGGGGATACAATAAAGTTAGTTTGTAATGCTATCTTTCTTGAGTAAAAACTGCCCTTTGACATTTCAAGGTACAGTTTTTGCATCAATTTTGAGGATGGTTCTTGTGACTGTTTAAGCATCGGGGCACATATTTTTTTACCCGAGCCATAATCTCCAGTTCCAGAGCTTTCATTTTAGATAAATATTCGGTGGCTGCATTCTGTTGACTAGAAGGAGCAGCTACGGTAATAGAACAAGTAGCCTTAAAATATTTCTTGACGTGTTTTTTACTTTGCATCTATCATTATGATATTTGAAAGTTCAGAACTCCTCTCATATGGTATATTATCGGAATCTCCATATTTCAAATTATATTTGTATATGGTTGTTCCTGGAATTTGTTTGTGTTTCAAGCGATGCCACATAAGCTTGTAATTGTATTGTTTGTTATTTTTCTGATCTTGCAAAACGAAATTTTCCGGCCCTGCGCTTTCTCTTCGAGTAAATTGTAACTTGGACATACAAAAAAAAACTTTTTACACAAGCTATACTAGACAAAATTACTTTCGAAATGTATAATTCACCTTTACTGTAAACGTAATCGACCTCCTTTATTTTATCCCTAAAAATAGTCTGAGTTATTAGGAAATGAGGTTTATTTTACGGCGTTTAACCAAGTTCCCCATCTTGTATATACCGGAGAAGGAGGCAACTCAATGTCGGGGAACATTTCTTTAAATTTTACAATTCGTTGCGGAGCTTTACGAAACATTGCTTTTAAAGCTCCAATCATTTTGTCAACGTTAGGAAAATTTGATCTAATATCCTCAGCAATTGTATTTATGCCGTGGGCAACACAAGTCACATGCGTGGTCAGGGTAAGTAGCTTTCAAAACTTTTCCAGCTAATTTCATATAAGCTACGGCGTCTGTGACGAATAGAAGAAACTTTATATTGATGTCAGTTTGAGAGCAATTTCGCCACAGCAGTGATTCAAAAATAATTGAAGTATAAAATTAGCATAATCAATTAAATTTATTTACGTACAAGCGATTTTAAGGCAAAAATTATGTTTTTAATTTGCGAAATGCTTCGTAGATAAGTTGTGTTATGGTTGAGTTGTTAGTTTTCTCCAATTGTCTGGACATGAGTTGGTAAGAGTTGGACGGTCCATCTTTCTTTAAGGCTCCAACGATAACGTTGGCTATATATCGGCCACTGGCATCCGTAGTTTCGTCTATGGATAACCAAACTGGACTGTTGCCAACAGATTCACGGATTATTTCTAAACTCTATTTATATAAAAATTTTATGGAATTAGGTTTAAAAAATTTCATTATTAATCTGATGTGTGAAGATGATTTAAATATACTAAAGTTCATATTTACATTGTGGTACAACTTCTGCAAATAGTTTTTTCGCGGTGTAGATTCGTCAGGAATGGTCTGGCCTCAGTGCTTTTCTAAAAAGTGTCTAAAGAGTTTCGGATTATTTAATTTCACCCATATGGTATATCAGCTGAATTACTAGAACTATCCACAATCCGAAAATAAACATCGCCGTTTGTAGTTTCCTTTATCCATTGTTTGAGGTAGTGAGTAGTTGGAGTTTTAGGCACTTTTGGCAATTTATTTATGCATTAGAATTTACTAATTGAAAGCGATGTATGATATTTTGCATTAAAAACCCAGTATGAATTTTGTATTTGAATTGAAACCCAGCAGAGTAGTCAACGTATTCTTGTACATTCGTTTTGTGATAGTATGAGACATTTTGAGACAAGTAGGGGAATTTAAAAATACTGGAATTTAAGGATTTGGATTCGATGCAAAAGCGAATGGAGGCTGTGATGAACAATAATATCCCCGACATTAGCCATGACGTCACATTTCTTGTTGGAGTAGATAAAGTGAAAATTTCTTGCCATAAAATATTATTGGGCCAATAAGTCCTAGGCCATCACTACTTATTATTGTCATTTTTTATAAATTGAGTTTATTTCCCAATTTTTTTTAAAAAAATCGTGAATTTTTTGCTCATCGCTTGATTTTGATGCATGTTAAGTTTATTTTTCCCCAACGTATTCAATTGTCTGCGACTACAGCTGTCAATCATGTACCTTAGATTTTGTGTATTGTTTTCCTGAAGTCGAGTTCTATACAATCACTTTCAATACAGTTCAGCGGCATGTCAAATGTCCTTCTCCCTCAAGCCGAAAAAGTGGATATTTTACTAAAAAATCGCAAAAAATTTGGCGTTACGCTTTATTATTATGATTGCAATATATGTTTATTATAGTTATATATGTTCTTCATTTACAGATCATCTTATATGAAGCATCTTCAATTATGAAAGCTAAATACACCACTGGTTACATTGCATATGAAATAATTGAAGCATTATGTTGGTATATGATTAAGTGAACTGCAAAATTATGGATATTTGAAACTATTTCATATTTGGTGGTGGAGCTTAAGACAAAATAATATATTCAAGGGATTCAAATCAGCTAGGGAGTGTTTTTGACCTGTATAGCATCCATTTTTTACATTTAATTTTGCAGAAAAAAACACTATTTTAGGTTATTTAAATCGAAATTTTTAGATGTAAATAAAGGTCTATATAACTATTTGTTTATAAATACTGAAGGCAAGTATTTGCATGGAATTCAATTAACTAATGACGGTAATGACCTTTTTTATTACTAGGTACTACCATATATTGCAACCACAGCAGTGGCGTATTTAGGAGGGGCTGAAGCCCCCTCCAAATGTTTGGACTTTACACTATATAAAATCAGGTTTTTCGAAAAACCCCAGAAAGAGGTTATTTTTGCTACACACTAAGAAATCGCAACATGATATCATAAATTTTGGAGCCTACATGAAATACTGTCACCATTTCAACCTTAT
>JAQFYB010007194.1:0-11116 GCA_034694085.1 Pogonognathellus longicornis
AGCACAAATTGCTGTATTTTCTACATCGTTTAAAATTATTACATTGTTTGTTGCCAAACCATGACTACATAACTGTACCCTTATATCCTATAATTCAATTTATTTACTTTTAGCATGATACCATTCATACTACAATTAATTCCATGACCATTTGAAGTTGGGTTTGTTATTAGTGAGATTTCCTTTAGTTGTATAGGTTATCGCATATATCTTAGACACTTTTTTTCGAAATAAAAAATAAAAAATTCGTGATGATGAATTGTAGAGGTAACACAAATATTCAGCACAAATTGCTGTATTTTCTACATCGTTTAAAATTATCACATTGTTTGTCAACGCTGTGGAAAATATAACACCTGTAGAATTCAGGAAGAAAACATAAAAGCCTTCAGAATCTTCTATAACATTTCTGCCAATGGCATTTCTAACCGATTTATTTCTGGTTGGTCATTTGTTAATGTATAACTAATTATGTTTAATAAAAAATATTACAATATGATAGCATTATATGCTTTGTTTGTCTAGCAACCGTGACTACCTTTGTCATTGAATCTTCTGAAGTTTACTTAATTATTACATACTTCTTATCATTGCCTTACGTATTACATTTACGCTTGGACTTTGCTCTAGACATTCTAGTGTGCCCTACTCATACGTGATCAGGTCAACACAAGAACACGTAGAGAAAACTTAGTAATAGTAATTGTAATGTAACTAGTCTTTAAGAGTAGTGAAACCTTGCAGTGATTAACCCTTAACCGAAATGATCAATGTTATAAAATATTGCAATGAGATGCTTCGTTTGTTTTAGGAACATAACTACCTTTGTCATTATCCAAAACCACACCGTAATTGTAAACTAATTAATTATAATTCAACTTAATTACACTTAAAATAAAAAAAAAAAATACTCGTTTGACTTTCAGCTCGGATGAATTAACTAACAGCATATGTACTCAATTGTTATATTTCATCGGATTGAAAGAAATAAAAGTTTGAAGTACTCGTCTGCAGGAAAAATATCAAAGAATTATTTATACAACAAGTTTGACTAAACGTGTGTTGCATTTTGCAACTAAAAAGAGTTATTTTAAATGGGATATTGGCTGTTGTTAATTAAACAACCAAGAAAGGCCTTCAGTTTCTTGTATTACATTTCTGTAAGTGGCTATTTATTTCTGATTAGTTTAGGATAACTATTTTACAAACTTAACTTAACAGTATGTACACATTTAACAGATTACTGAACTTCTTATATGAACTTGAAGATCTTTCATGTATTATAGGCTACAAAATATAGCATGATACCATTACACGCTTTGTTTGTTTTAAGAACATGACTACCTTTGTCATTATCCTAAATTGTACAGTAATTGTAAACTAATTTAACTTAATTACACTTAAAATTAATTAAAGTTCGCACTGTAAAGTCGCTTCACTTTTAGCTTTGCCTAACCATATGTGTACTCTGAATCAAGTTCTTGACTGCAAATTTATAGTGATATCACTCACCACTATATTTCTCGTTATAGTCTCTAAAATTAAAAGTTTGGTCAAGTCGTTATCCTTATATAACGCTATCCCGCGCAAATGTGTAGAAAAAACATAATTTCAGAAAAACAGCAAAAGTTTAACGAGTACTTTACAAGTACTCATCTGCAAGACAATATCAAAGAATTATGTTATCAACTTCTTCGAGTTAATAAACTAAAATGGAACATTTCAAAAGGCACTCATTCATCAAAAGCCTTGCTCAATAATAATGTGAGTAGGAATATGGTGGTAAAAAGTGAATTTCTGTTCTCACTGCTTTAGCTCATTAGTTATGTGTTAAACTTTCATGATACCAGTACATGTTTCGTTTGTTTACGGACTACCCTTGTCATTTTCACCTAATTAAATTAATAAACATCTTACCCAATGATTCTAATTGCATTAGCAAACTTTTAGTAATAAGTACTTACACTTGACTTTTACTAAAGATATTAGCATCATCAGTTTAATTTGCTTTGAAATGCTTTTGTACTTCTAATGCAGCAGATAAACTGCAATTGCAATAAGTACTTACACTCGACCTTTACTAAAGATATTAGCATCGTCAGTTTGTTTAATTTGCTTTGAAATGCTTTTCTACCTCTAATGCAGCAGAGAAATTGCAATTACAATAAGTACGTACTCGATTTACTTTAAAGACATTTTGACTCATCTCAGTAAGGCTTGGCTTCTTAATGAAGGAACCCGGAAATTATTTGGTATAAAACATCAAGTAAATTCTGATTGACCTAGCAACCAATTTCTTGGTATTTAGTTCATATATAATCTATATTCTTGTGTGCGGTTGTTTAAGTGACATGATACCATTCATGACTACCTTAAAGAGAATACAAAACGAGAATATTTAGCGTTGTGTAGATTTTAAACCTTGTTAAAATGTATATATTTTATTACAAAATAAAACTGCTTCAGTAGCTTAAAAACAACACATGTCTCCAAAATGTAGCTGAACCAGCAATTTTCTGTCTACCTAGGCTGCTCATTAGTTAGATTGATGTGCAATCTAACCATCAACCCGTAAGCGGGAAAACCTCGGGCAAGGACTCAGCAGCTCTCTACTTTCCCGGCCTACCTATCTAACCTGTACACAAAATCTCGTTGCACCCTATATATCCTTTTATGCCTCGTGTATGCTAGTAAAGGAATAAGATTTAAGACCATCACCTTTATTGTTGATTTTTTTAGTGCAAAAATATGATACATTAACCTTCACCTTTTTTTTCATAATTGTTAAGAAACCCCTCACCATAAAAATTGATACCAAAGTTATTAACTATGTAGATGCATTTAATTGTTTTTTAAAATTACTGCCATTTGTAATCATTAACCTTACCATGGTCTTCAGCAAAAAGCTGCCATGCTGCTTTAATTTTGATTGGGAGATACTCCCATGTAATATAAAAGAGACGTTCCTTGTCTCTTGGAATGATTTCACATGAAGCATGAGTAAAATTGAAAAAATGTTTAAATGCATCCTTTCCACAAGGTTTATGTGGTAATGGATTGTATTCCATATCGTAAAGTGTTGTATTTTTATATTTATCAGCATCACCAACAACCATCTCATGATGATTGTTGGTGCTATATTTTATTTGTGGAACGAGTACCAAGTTTTGCTCAGAACGCATTTTGCGAATATCTTCGTATGTTAATCTATTATTTTTTCGTTTAATCCAAACCCTGGGTTTATGTTCTTGATTCATTTTAGCCTTAGCCTTTGCTATAGCTAGAATGCTTTGTTTGGGTTTCAGGGTCGGCGGTTTGAATTCTCCAATACCTAAATTGTAAATTAAATTGTTTAAACTAAGTAATTTAAAATTTAAAATATTTCAACACATTACTTGAATTTGTGGGTTCATTAAGGTTCATCTTCCTGGTAAGAGCTCTTTCAGATCCAATTGGCTGCATATTGTAAAGTCTTAATAATATAAAAATGACAATACAATGTTAAATTAAATATTACATTTTTATAAAAATACATTTAAATATTGATATTCAAAAGTGAAAAGGGTGTTAGATTAAGTAAGTTTGTAATGGAAAGTGCTTTTTCTGTTCTAGACCTATTTTTTCTACTTTATTGTGTACATCTATGGTTTGTTGCATTAAACAAACAAAAATATGATTTTTTAAAGGTAACCATTCATCTTCACATAAGTGAAAAACCCTATTCATAAACTGTTGTTCGTTATACAGTTTGATTTGTTGATCAAGAATTAATCTTCTTTTTTTAATAAAGTGTTTTCTTAATTCGTCTTGTTGTTCCATTTTCAGTTGGACTTTGGATTTTTTAAAAGTCATCTTCTAAAATATAAATTTATTTGTTACACTAATACACACTACTTGATAACTCTGTAATTTAAAAGATTTTTATTAATTTATGTAATAAGTGAAACGGTGAATGGCTATTGCCTGTATTTCATTTATTTATTTGTGTATAGGTTGTTGCAATAATTGTACCATTCCTGGATACTTTTTATGCATTTGCAACTCTTTCATGGTAGTAAAAATTCTATTGCAACGATGACAATTGAAGGTTTTTAAATAAATCTCTAAATTTGAAAAAGGAAAAAAATAAATATGTGAGTAATTTAAATTTCAAAAGAAGATATACATAATTTAATAATAATAATAATGATTACCGGTTATATTAACAGTTGGAGCTAGAGAACGAGTTGATAAAATTATTATTTCATTGTTCTCATTGTCTGGATTCATTTTAATTTCCGAATGATTCAATGCTCTAGCTCCATCCTTTGAAAAATTTAAAACAAATGACTTTAAATAGGTATGTGGTATATGTATGTAGTAGAAGTAGGTATGCAGGAGTAGGTATGTATGTATGTGTATGTAGGAGTACGTATGTATGTATGTGTATGTAGGAGTAGGTATGTATATATGTGTATGTAGGAGTAGGTATGTATATATGTGTATGTGGGAGTAGGTATGTATGTATGTGTATATGTAGTAGGAGTATGTATTTAGTAGGAGTAGTATGAATGGGTATGTGTAGGTATGTAGTAGGTATGTAGTGTGAGTAGGTATGTGCAGGTATGTAGTAGGTATGTGTATGTATGTATGTAGTAGGTATGTGTATGTATGTAGTGTGAGCAGGTATGTGTATGTATGTAGTAGGTATGTGTATGTATGTGTATGTATGTAGTGTGAGTAGGTATGTGTATGTATGTAGTGTGAGTAGGTATGTGTATGTATGTAGTAGGTATGTGTTTGTATAATACTATATATACATATACATCCATATGCATGTCTTCACTCCTCTATTGACTTTTATACTTTACCTACCTGTCTCTCTCCAGAGCCCCCTGTTGCTGTACAATGTGTACCGTGTGAGTTATACGCGCGGACAATCAATGTGCGTCTTTTTTGCGACAAATTTAAAAAATAGGTAAGTTTACAGTGGTGTTACCAAAATTTCTTATTACTAAAAGGACAAATAATATCTGAAGTACATTATAATGAGTAAGTTTTTCACACTTTTATAGACTACTTTGGATAATATTGATATAAACTACTCCAATGTGTGTTGTGTTGTGTGTGTGTGTGTTTGCGCAGATGCAATTTGCGAATTTGCAAAATAAATATGCATGCAGGGTGTTTGCAATGTAATGCAAATATCAAAGTCTATTCGAGTTATCATAGCAACTGCTATATAGCTGAATGAATGCAGGCAAAATGATCAGACAAAATGAAAATTCATGTACACCCTATGCAGGGTGATTGTAAAATAAATGTACACCCTTTGCAGTGTGTTTGCAAATAAATATGCAAGAGTGCTTATGTAATGCAAATATCAAAGTCTATTCAAGTTATCATAGCAACTGCTATATAGCTGAATGAATGCAGGCAAAATGAATATTCATGTACACCCTTTCCAGGGTGTTTGCAAATAAATGTGCATGCAGGGTGTTTGCAAATAAATATGCAAGAGTGCTTGTATGTAATATCATTTTCAATTGCAAGTTATAAAAGCCAGCATCTAGCAATGTGGCATAGCAATAGCTGAAGCAGCATAACTCGTATGCATAGATAACATTTAAATTTGAAAGCATAAGATTTAATTTATAATACTTGTAATTGCAGATAATTATAAAATTCAGTTGATAATATAACAATAAAACAAACAAACAATATAATTTGAATAAAAGATTTCTGTAAAAACAGCAACGCGGCATAGCGGTTATTATATTGCTATTGCAAGCTTGTTGTAGTGGCAGCTAAAAGACATTGCCTTTCCTAATTATATGCATCGTCCATTTACCTTTGCATTCTGCAAACAGTCCATCTTCCTACTCGGTTGACTCCAGATAGCTTAGTGTTATCTTACCTTTTAGTTGACTGCTAATTGCTGTTAGTTGAGAAATTATGATACTAATAACACGTAATAATATTAGTAAGTAATCGCATAGCAATGTACAGGTAAAGAGTTGAAAGATAGATATATAAAAGTTGTATATGTATTAGTTTGATTCCACGTAAACATGAATGACAAGGTCAAATTTGACTGCCCTGGTGCTTGTTAAACAGCTAAGATGTCGCACACGTCAGTATTAAGAGTTAACGGCGAGAGTATGCTGTAGAAAGATATAACAAGCTTTCCGAATTCTATAATATTGTGTACTATGTAGACAGAGTCCAACTCAATCCTACACGCTACACATCATTATAAAGTTGTAATTACTTTGCTCAATAACTTACATTATATGTACCTAGTATAATTTGTGTCTAATATTTATGCAGATAGTCTGTATGTTTCCTGTTTGCACGTTTATGAATTTATGTATTTGTAGCAGCTTATTATGGAAGTTCATCTAATTTCCATTCTGTTGAGTCATTGACCTAGTGCTAAGAGTGCAACGAGAAATTATATCTTTTTGTGCTTGAGTTTTTATTAGTAGTAGTACTAAGAGTGTATACTATAGACCATACACATGTATGTCTATTATGAGATTATTAATTTGCAATTTGATGGTGGTGCTTATGTGTAAGCACTTACTTAACACAAATAAACAGCTTAAACAAAGCAAGATAAACCAATATTATTACACTCAGACAGATGTACCATATTATTTAATGATTTATGAGAATGACTTCTTCTTAGAACTGTGAAAATGTCATGCAAGCATACTAATAATAAGTATAATATATTGCATGTTGCATTCATGCTAATGATACACACATAAAGTACCTACCTGCCTAGGTTCGAATAATAGCCCTTTCAAAAAGAGTTTTGTTTTATTTACTAAGATCAAGAGTTTATTTGCTTTGCCCAACAATCGGTGTTGCAAAAATTATTCTATTGCTGAAATGAAACATACATGCGGTTGGGTACTCAATCAAAGGCATTTTAGTTTCTAGCAGACCAGCTGTTTGATAAGTCAGAATTAGTAGAAGACAATGTTATGCTTTATAGAGATGTGTATGAAAAGAAATGAAGGCATACAAGTTTAGTATTGTGACTTCTATAATGTTAGCTATGTATACATTTGGTTCGTGACTAGTCATAATGTAATAATTGTACTGAAATCTTAAATGGGAATACTCAATACTTTGACTGTATATGTACTGATAAATATAGTATTGTTTATAGTTGTATATTATTGTAGAGAGGGAGAAAAATTTAGAGTATAAAGCTAGACAGTATCTTTCGGTTTGGGTTGGATTCTTTCCTATTCTTTGTGTACCTCGCCGAATTAGAAATCCGTATTCTTTAAAACGATTAGTTAATGGTATTTGTAAAATACATAAATATACCAATTGTTTTTTAAAAATTAAAAATATGGACGCTAGCGATTATAAATCATACAAATATTTTAATGAAATGAATCCGTTTAAGAAATCAGATTTTTGTAAACATGTCAAATCACCTCCAATTTGTAAATAAGGTATATATTATGTCAGTTATGAATAAGTTATTATATTTTATATTGTATTTTCGTCGAACTTAAATGTTTAGTCATATATTTAATTAAGTTAAGCAGAGTTTTCACTCAAAAGTAAGTGCACAAGACAATAAAGCTTAATATCTGTAAAATTAGGGGTATGCATTCGTGTTTTTCGTTTCACACTTTCGCGAATACGAACCGAAAAATCGACAGGAGAAATAGTTTTAGCTCAATTTCGATTATATAATTCATTGCATAGAGCATATAATATATAAACGCACCTAATAATCCTTCAAAATTATTTTTTATTTTAACAAAATTAATGTCAAACAAAGACTAGTGCATAAGTAAGACGAGCATGTATACCCCTAACAAAAATTTCCTGCTGCACACACACACACAACGCAACACACTCATGAGGGTGAAGTGAGACAGCCATTTTACTGTTTATTGAATAGTTAATTGATAACCTAATATCAAATTTGTGAAAACCTAACTAATGGAAAGGAAGAAGAGTTTTTAAAAATGTAAAAATACATATTACCTTGTTAAGTTGATACTCCAACCAGACGTCAAATTTAAACAAATTTTGAATATTAACACTCCAAATGAATCCAAACCAGAAAACAACTTGATGAAAACTTCAATAATTTCAAAATTTTATGAACAGGTCATTTGATGATGTGAAGTACACTACAAGTAAGTTCGACTGTAACTGAAAGCATAGGCTACTCTTAGTAGGTAAGTGCATACCAATATAAGAGTACCGTCTTAAGCTAAATATACGAATAAAGGTAACCCAATACGTCAAGACTGATTTATTATTCCGTCTCGACTGTCTCGACCAGTACTTTTCCTTAAAGATATAATCTGTCCTGTAACTCAGATTTCCTAATCCTCTTCTATACACAAAACCAATGAACATATTATCACATAAAGCTACAGTCTACTTAAGAAAACCATCAAAGTATAAATCATTGTGGACAGAAGAGGATGTTCTGTCATCGGTATGCATTTATACAACATGCATTTCGACTTTCCAAAATTCTGTGCGACAAAGATTTAGTTACATGGTAAAATTGAAAATCATCAACGTCATGTCCTGTGAACTTGAGGATACTTTTCCAGGTCGTGGTTCAGTTGTTAGGCGACATACAGTTTCAATAATAGAATCTGTGAAACAATATTTTGAAAGTACAGCTTGGTACTTTCAACGAAAATGTTGTGATTTACGACGCTGTTTGGTTGCTATGCAACAATACTGCCTTGTAAGGTAAGCCACTGTTTATATTAATAGTTTATCATTTGTAATGCGAAGCGATTGTATGCAAGATAGCAGACTTGAGACATAGGTATTATGCATGTATAATACCTATTGAAAAAGAGCACCTACAGAGAGGGGTAATTCCCCACCCTGTAGGCTCTTACATACAGCAAGTAGGTACTTTTTTAACGAGAGTAGCATAATGATAACTACTGATGACAGATATACACCTAAAACCGAACCAATATAATAAAGATGAGAGATGCATTTCTACTAGCACTAAAGTCCAGAACGTCCGGATGCATTGATTATAGTCATGTAGTTATAATGATAAAAAAATCTTTAAAATTGCGTGCTTCAAAGATAAAATATACAACTATCTGCACTTTGTTATTCAAATCCGAGTTTCCGTTCAAAAGTTGTAGCGAAATGACGAAAAAAAGGTGAATGAGCTATACACGTATGCCATATTACGAAGGTTGGTATTTTCCATGCATTTTAAATGGAAAATACGAACGACGCAATGTGACATACCGTCACTTTCGATTTATTAGTGGCTACCGGACATACGTAACGTTCATTGTTAAGGGTCGATATGCAATAATACAAGCCCATCTGCAAGAATAACCTTCATAAAGTAATAATCCATATTCAAAAATAATCCATTTGCATTTAATAACTTAGTGTCACACTCTCACTCATTGCTTACGCAATTTAATACATGGGTATATAGTCCTTTCGCTTTGTTTTGCCTGATGAAATTTGAAATTCGGTGACCTGCGAAGCCACTCTGTATACCGTATATGCATAGGCCGCGGAACCTATTTAGAACTGGGTGGACAGGTGGACAATGCTTTTAGCCTAGGTAATCTATCATGGTGTGGGTGCAATAAAGACAATAAATGTAGTTTAATTTGAGATTTCAAAATTTATTTTGTAAATGCATTACAACTGACTAAAATTATCAATATTTTTATATATGTCCAAATATTTTGCTACGATGATCATTGTTTATGAATTCCCTCATAATCTCATCCAAGTTAAACCTTTCGCTAAAGTTAGGGTATCCATGTAATATGCAACAATGATTCAAACGCGCTTGACCCATTGTTGATCTCAAGTAAGTTTTGATACGACGAAGCATTGAAAAGCTTCTTCCAGATGTCGCAGAACTACATGGGACGACTAAAAGAGTTTTCAACAAAATAAGCAAGTCTGGAAATAAGGATTTTGTTTCAGCGTGAGATTGTTGGAAAGTCTCAACAAAGTCTCTGACGGAAGACAATGCTAATACGCTTTTCCTCTTGAGATTTTCAAACACATTTAATTGGTTGGATAATGCATCCGCATTCCAGTCGTAAAACTTAATCACTGTGGTCAATAATTTCTTTTTGATGTCTGTCTTGTGCTCATTCCAAAATATTAACAGGTATTCTATATTTTCGTACATCTTAATGCTCTCTTTTCCAAAACGGTCGTTAATTTCGTCAAGAAGAATTTCTATCAGGTTATAATTTGGAACATTCTATATGCATTCTCACTTTACCCCACTGTATTAAAATGGATTTTTTTGTATTCTCCAGCCTACTAGTATATTAAAATGCTAAATTTATGGGTGAACATGTCCACCCTGATAGTTTTGAGGGTGGACATTATCCACCCTGTCCACCCAGTTCCGCGGCCTATGGTTTATTTGGTATTATTATGGTTTTTCATTTAGCATATTTACGCTATATAGCATCAGTATCACCTGTATTGTAGAATTCATCTAACATTTCTGTTAATCCTTTTCCTTAATCCTTCTTATCAGTTCCTTCAGCTATTAAACTCTTTTTTCAAGGGTGCATTTGGTGTTACACTTTTTGTGGTGGTGCGTTCCAATTTTTAGGAATTGCAGCAGCTGATATGGTTTATGGACTAACATAACTAATGTAACGTAAAAAATGAACCCACCACTACAAAATGTGTAAAGCCAAATGCACCCTCGAAAATAGAATTTTATAGCTGTATGAACTGATAAGAAGGATTGAGAAAAAGGATTAACAAAAACGTTAGATGAATTCTACAATAACAACTTAAGTTTTTGCTATTCTGCGTGATATTCTCGTTGAATTTGAATTTTGTATCTTGTTGGAACGACGTTGCCATTTTTATTTCGTTTCTGTTTCGTTTGAAGAAAATGACATAGAGACAAATTTTTGTTTTTTAAGTACCAAATACATTCCCAACTGAGACCAAAATTGTATTTTTAGTTATTTCTGATTCTAATTTTACAAAACTCAAAATAAATTAAACGAAAACGGATTACCTGAAAAGTACCGCAGAAACACGATGGAAGTATTTGCAAGATGGATGATATCATCACTTTTTGTTATAATGAAGCAAATATGCAGCGCCA